>PVJL010008450.1:0-66538 GCA_004026885.1 Lyroderma lyra
TATTAGAGTTTCTGCCCCCGGCTCGGGGCCCAGAAGCCGCGTGACGCAGCCACGCACCTGGGGTGCTGCTTCGCGGCCGCCTGGGTTAAATCTCGGAACCACTCACTGGGGCTGAGAGGAGTGGGTGTGTGGGGGCAGCTGGCGACGGTCCCTCCGCCTACACGTCACCCCTGGGCCCAGGTCGGACAGCGGTGACCCATCTCCCTCCTCCCGCCCCTGCCCCCGCCCACCCCCAAGGTCACTGGGGCTCCCTGTCGGCATGGCCGGGGGTCCCCCTGTGGGGCCACACGGGGCAGGGGCGCTGGCCACGCTGCTCCCCTTCCGACAGCAGCGTGTCCGGGCGTGTGCAGGAGCGGCCCCCGGAGAGCCCTGGGCGCCTGCTGCACCTGTCCTGGGCCGCTCCCTGGAGCACAGGGGCCGCTGTCTGGGAGGCGTCCACTCCTGCGTGTTTGCGGGGCAGGCCAGCACGGGCGACTCTGTGGAGGACTGACTCCTCGAGGGTCCTGCTGGTCCCCGGCCCTCCCTGGGCTGGAGCGGGACCTCCACCGCCCACGCAGCAGCGGCCTCGGGGCGCGCCTGCTCCAGAGCTCAGTGCTGGGGCAGCGGCCACCCACGTCCGCGGCAAGTCTCCCAGTGTGGACCGCGCATTTGGGCGCCTGGGGCAGGGGTCACGTCGCAGCAAGCAGGCCTGAGCGGCCGGGTCTCCGTGGGGTCAGAGGGCTTCGCCGTCCGCGGGCGGGGCGTAGGGTAGCCAAGTCTGCTTCGCGTGCAAGGCCGGCGCTCATCTAAGCCCAGAAGGTTCTGAGGACGTGGAGCCCCCGAGTCCGGGACTCAGCTCCGGGGGCCGGGCCGGGAGCGCGGGGCCGGGCCTGGGTCCGCGGGAGCCCGTGGGACGGCGGCCCGTGCGTGCCTCTGAGCCGCTGCTGCGGGCGCGGGGATGAGCCCGGGGAGCCGCGCTGCTCGTGGGCGCTGACCCACGCGAGACGTGCTCCCACCCGGCGGGTCCCGGCCGCTGGAGCTCAGGCTGCCCCCCTCGGAGGGGCGCAGCGCGTGTCGGCGGCCTCGTCGCCTGTCACGTGCGGCCTGGGCTTGGGGCCAGCGGCTGGTGACGGCGCGGAGACACCAAGATGGCCCCGCCGGGCACAATGTGGGGCCGGGCGGCGGCTCCTGCGGCCGAGCCCCTTCCCGGAGGGCTGAGCGGGCAGCTGCGCCTGCACGGAGCCCGGGACGCGGGAGGCCGGTGGCGCTGCGCCGGCCGCGGTCACACCCCGCCCTTCAGAGCGTCTGAAAGCGCCGCCCGCGCTCGGGCCGCCCTCCCGACACAAAGGGGGCTCTTGTCCCGCACGGGCTCTTCTGCGAAGAAAAGCCATTGTCCCCGCGGCCGCCCGAGGGGGGCATGCTCCAGTGCCCGCCGCGCCCGCCGCCGCGGCATTCAGGCCTGTCCACTCGCATCAGCGGGCACTCCCGGCCCAGTGCGCTGCGGTATTTCATGTCCAGGCGGCGGCCGGCTCCGGGAGGCATGAATGCCCGCTTTTGTCCCCCGAGTTATTTTATTTACATTTTTTTAAACAGCTTATCAAGGTAAAAAGATAGCTTTGGTCTGAAAGAAAAACGTGGGGGGAGGGGAGGCTTGGCTCCAGGCCCACGCCGAGCGCGTCCTGGGGTCCCAGCCCTCCTGCCGGGTGGAGGGGCGGCCCAGGGGCCCCTGCAGCCCTCCCCCCACAGTGGCGGTCGGGCCCCTCTGGGTGTTTTTAGTTATTTTCCACAAAAGCAGGAGCTCTGGGGCCTGTCTGGCCAGAGGTTCCCGCAGCCCCTCCCCACCCTCCCCCTGCTCCCAGAGGCCTGGGTCTGGGGCCAGCCACAGGTGGTCTTCCTGCACCTGCTGGGCCGCCCCCCCCCCCCCCCCGTGACCGGGCTGACTGGGCAGTGGGCAGCCAGCCTGGCCTGCAGTCACCTCCACAGATGCTTGGGCTGAGAGATGACCAGAGCGGACTGTAGGCCAGGCCAAACGGCAGCGACCCTTCAAGCCCTCACGTGGGGGTCAGGCCAGGGGGGCTTCCCGGAGGAGGTGGGTCTCCCGCCAGCTGTGCCCCCGGTCAGCCAAAGCTGCTCCTCCCATGGCCGGGTGAGAGCCAGGGGCCTCCCTCCTCGTTCTGTACCCTCCCCCCAGCCCAACCTCCAGACCACAGAGCCCCTGGGGCTGCGGGGCGGAACGAGGGCACCCCCCAAACTGTCCCTGGGGGCTATCCGGGCCTCCCAGTCCCAGGCACGCTGGCCGCCCCGCTGCGGGTCCACGCAGGCCGCCTGGCCGGGAGAGGGCGCCCGGGGTGCGTGCAGAGCTCTGCCGGGTCCAGACTGGGAGCGGGCAGCTCTGCGTGAACGCGACAGGGGCGGGGCTGCCACGGCTCCGAAGGCAACCTGAGGCCAGGTGGGCTGGGCGCCCCCTCCCGCGGGCGGTGGGGCCAGGCTCCCAGCACAGCCGGCCAGCCCCTCCACCCCGGCCCGCAGCCTCTCCGCCGCCGGTGGACACAGTGCCCACTCGTGGCGGGTCCTGACCGCAGGATAGCAGGTGAGCGGGCTGGGGTCGGCACAGCAGGGCCCCTGGGTACCGCTGGCTCCTTGGGGGGGACGGGAGTTGCCCCAGCCGCCCTCCACGGAGAAGCTCCAGCAGCTGCTGAGAGGGCCGGCCCGGCCTGCCTGGGGGCCCAGGCCACCATCCCAGGCTGCCCCGACCTGGCTCCAGGATGCAGACGGGTTCTTGGATGGGCGGGGTCTGAGGGACCGTGAAGTCTTGTCCTCCAGGGAGCTGCACCCGCCTGAGGGCGCAGGCTGGTACCACAGAGGTGGGGGAGGGGGTCGCCTTGTGGCCCCGCCTCCCTCTCTCCTCTGGGGTCTCCCTGGCCCAAGGCCTAGTCGGAAGGGTGGGAGGGTCTCGAACCCCCAGGAACCCCTCCCGCAGCCCCTTCTTCTCCAAACCCGGGCCCTGCGCCCCACCCCCCCAGCGCTTAGACACCCTCCCCGGCCCTGTGCCCCCTCCCAGCCCCCTCCCCCAGCACGGCACGGACGCTCCTGGCTTCATGCCCCTTCCCGCAGCCCCGGGACCCCTCTCCCAGCGTTTTGCACCCTCCCCGAGTCCTGCACCCCTCCGCTAGCCCAACGCCCCTCCCCCAGGACTGCACCCCCTCCCCCAGCGCCCGGCCCCCTCCCTCTGCCCCGAGCCCCCTTCTCCGGCCCTGGGCCCCGCGGGGCCTGGCGGAGGCGGAGCTCCTGGACCCCGGCCAGGCCGTAGAGGCGCCGGGTCAGCGCTGCGCAGGGAAAGGCCCCCGGCCCGCACCCCGCCCTCGCGATCCGGGCTGGAGGCCGGAGCGCCTTTCCCAGGGCGCTATTTTGGTCCTTTCTGTGAGCCGGGCGGGGCGGGGCGCCCGCGGCCCTGCCGGTTATTTTTGCTCATAATGGGAGCACGACGTATGGAAATTACAAATAGCACAGCCCGCGCTACGTGCGGGCGCGCAGGGCCCCCGCGGCTGCTCCCCCGAGCGGGAGGAGGGTGCCGGGGCCCGGCGAGGGCAGCCCGGCTCAGGGTCTGGCTCGCAGCCGCGCACACGCCCCCGTCCGAGGGACCCCTTCCCGCCCGAAAGCGGTTGGCTTCGGAGCCCCTCGCTCTGTGGGGACCCCCAACACACACCACCACCCCAGCTCTGCCTGCATGGGACAGACAGCCATGCGCTAGTTAGAGGTTTCGGGGTGCACCGAGGCAGGGTCGCCCGCCTAGTCTCGCCCTGTGGGCAGGTCGGGTGCTTCGGGAGGGGAGCAGGTGAGAGCAGGTGTGGGGAAAGCACAGGTGCCCGGCTCCGTGGCACGGATGTGGGCTTCTGCCTTTTCTTTGTCCCCATCTCAGTGTTCCGCCCACCCATCAGCAAGCCCTGCTCAGGGCCACCTGTGCCCAGCAACCCTCTCCAGGGCCCACGCAGGGGAGGGGAAGGGGCTCATTCTGCCTGCCCCCCTCCCCCATGCAGAGCCTGGCTCAGCGCAGGGGGCTGGTCAGCCAGGATGCTGCTATAGACTCCAGGCCCCTTGGCCTGGGGGCCACGTGGCTGGACTTGCACAGGCCCCGTGGCTGAGCCAGAGCGGCTGGGAGGTGCCCGAGCTGGGGAGACACCCCCCCCCCCCGCGGCGCTGCCGGCACCCCCAGGCCCAGGGCAGCCCACTCCCTTTGTGTCTGCCAGGCTGTCATGCTGGGCACGGAGCTGAGGCTGCAGCCAGAACTCGATGTTGAAAAGGTGAGTGTCTTTCTCATGTAAATGTTAGGTTGCAACTTGGATAAGGCCCAGGTCTCTAGGGCAGGCATCTCCCACCACTGAGCCCTGGGCTCCCGCTTCACAGGGCGGGGCTGGGGGTGCTGGAAGGCGGGGGTCACTGCGACCACCTGACCCTGCGGGAGGGGCCCGAGGGGAGGGGCCAACGAGTGCCTCTGAGCGCCCAGTGGGCTGGGGGGCTTTCACGGGGAGCCCACCAAGCCAGTCTTCCTCAGCCACGTGATGGCCAGAACTGGATAGGGACTCCCCATGAGGACCGCTCCCCTGGGGTCCTGCCCTGGTGGAGGTACACTGTCCAGTCTGGGCTCCAGACAGCCCGATCTATGTGGCTTTGTGGGGGACAGGGCAGGAAGTAAGGAGGGCTCTTCTGCAAGGGCCGCTGGGAGGGGGCTTTGTGGAGGCCAGGTTCTTGCAGGGAGAGTGACTGCCATGTCCCCAAGTCTCCCTCAGGGCCTCCAGGAGGGCCTGGGCAGCTTGGGGGTCCTGTGGGTGTGTGCCATGCCCATGCATTTTGCCCACGAGGCACGTCTGGGCCACCAGGACCCCTGCACCCCTGCTGGTGTTTGAGCTCCATGCTGCTCCCACAGCTCAGTAAAGACAAGGAGACAACTGAGCCTCTCCAGGAATCCCCCCGCCACCCGCCACCTCCTAGGGCATCCACTCCTTCATCATGGTGGTGGGAGTGACCACAGAGCCCCAGGGGTGAGGCCCAGAGAGCAGTGGGGCCTGCGTATGTGTGTGTATGCATGTACTTTGTGTGCCTGTGTGTGTTGTGTGTGCATGTGTGTGTGCATGTGTATGAGTGTTGCATGTGTGAGCATGTGTGTGCATGTACGCGTAGTGTGATGTGTGCATGTGCATGCATGTACTGTGCACATGTGTGTGCTTATATCCATGTATGTGGGTGTGTTGTGTGTGCATGTGCATGTATGCACTGTGTGTGCATGTACTTGTATCCATGCATGTGAGTGTGTGTTGTGTGTGCATGCATACATGCACTGCATGTGCATGTGTATGAATGGGGCATATGTGGATGTGTGTGTATGTACGGTGTGTGTGTGGCATGTGTGCGTGTGTGTGCGTGTGTGTGTGTGTGTGTGCAGAGGCTCAGGCACTGGGTGCAGGCTGGGTAAGTGGTGGTGGTGGGGGGGTTTCCAGAGGGGCTGGGACATGCTGGGCCTCCCTGACCCATAGAGGAGGCAGGTCACCTGTCCTGCCTCCAGGCCCTCTGGGTTCTGATGCTCTGGCCACTCCCTGCTCTGGGCTGGAGGTGAGTCTGGGTCTTGGCTGTGGGCTGCATCCTGAGCGTGTTTGTTCTTGCAGATGAGCACCCCACTGCTGCTCCATCAGAAGGTGAACCTCGTGGAGCCTAGCGGACAGGTTCCCTTCCTCCAGTGGCAGCTGCTGCCCTCATGACCCCTGGTGCCAGCCTGGCTTTGACATCAAAGTCATTGGCAGGTGAGCCCCAGGGGCCCCGGGGGGCAGGGCAGGGTGGCAGGCACGTGGGAAAGCCACACACGTGGCCCCCACGTGCTCCCCCTCGGGTTTGAGTTGCAGCCAGGTCAGTGAAGGGCCCGGTTCCTGGCCCTGGGCCTGGTGGGAGCAGGGTGGCCTTAGGTGCTCTCAGTGAAGTCTTTCGAGTCACACTGCTTGTCATTCATTCGTCCCTTCCTTCTTTCCCCTGATGCATTTTTGTGGAGTTCCTGCTGCATGCGTCCATCTCAGCGGTCACAGAGAGACAGCGATGGGGCAGTGGGGGCCCGTGTGCACGTGGATGCACGTGTGCGTGTGCATGAGACACAAGGGTGTCGCCTGGGGGGGCGCAGGGGTGGCGTCGGGGTGGCCAGAAGGGGCAGCTACGCAGGGGTCTGCGAAGGCTCCTTGGTTACACCACGACAGACATTAAAGTGGTCATAAAGTTGTCAATTTGCAACTTGACACAAATCTATTTGGCACTTTAGATGGAATGGACCAAATGCTTAGAGAACACAGTTTAGCAAAACCGACCACAGAAAACATAGGAAATGGGAACAGCTCTGTATCTGTAAATGGGTCAAATCTGTAGTTTAAAACTTTACTGCAGAGGAGACTTCAGCCCCGGGCGGCTTCACTGGTGGGTGCTCCCATGCATCCGAGGACGAGATGGGTCCGGGCTCATCCGGGTGCTTCCAGAACACGTGGGAGGGAGCCCATCTGATCTTCTTCCAGCAGGTTTAGGCCTTGATACCAAAGCGTGAAAACAGTCTTCAGAGAACAGAAAGTCAAAGACCAGCACATCTCATGAACGTAGATACAAAATTACTAAACGAAACTCCAAGTCCACTGACGTGTCCTAGAGTTAATCAAGACAATGAGAGGAACGCTCAGAGGAGAAGGAACTATTTGCAAGAGACACAGCTGATAAAGGACTATTATCCAAAACGTACCAAGTTCTCTTAAAACTCGAGAATTAAAAAAATTTTTTTTAATGAGCCAAAGACCTTCGCGGAGAGGGCGCAAGTGAGCATGTGAAGAGATGCTCCATCGTGCATCATCAGGGAAGGGGACACTAGGACCGTGACGTGCGAGCCCAGAACACAGGCTGGGCATGGGACAGGCGCGAGGCCACCTGCCGCCACGATGGCCTGGGCCCTGGGAAGCAGCTGGGGGCGGGGGAAGTGGGCGGGGTCCTCAGGACAGGGGACAGAGGAAGCGATGGGAGCCGGCAGACGTCAGCAGTGTGGCTTGGACAGGAGGGCCTCCAGGGTGAGACGTCCACGTGAAACACCTAAAACCCAACAGTGCAGAGGTCCCACCCCGAGGCCGCTAGTGGGACCACGGTGACACTGCCGTGCGTGCGGCTGGTGCCGGGGGGTGTGGTGACACGCCGCCTCTTCTGTGAGCCTCGTGGACTCGCTTGACTTTGCAACTGGTCACGCGTGTGCCCTTGATGGCAGCGAGCTTCCTGCAGTGTGTTAACTTGAAAAGAGAGCGGGGCGGGCAGCAGCGTGTCCCTCGTGTCCCTGGGGCAGGCTGGCAGGTCCTGGGCCCGGTGGGCGAGGCGGGCACCGCGCGGGGACGCTGCTGGGTTCGTCCCCACGCGGGTCACTGCCACGCCTCAAAGGGAAAGGCTCGCTGGGGGCCGGACTGTGGCGGCGCTCAGCGGTGACGCGACCGAGCACGGATGTTGGATTTCATCTCGTTCTGCCCCTCGGGACTTTGATCTTCTTCTCCAGGACTCTGTCCCCTTGGCTGTGTCCACCCGTTTCCCATTTGGGGGAAAATAAAACGTGCTGGTCGCTGGGTGCGAGCACGCTCTTCGCGGCGGAAGCGAGTCTGACTGGTTTTCCGTGTGAGAATGAAGCACAGAAACTTCTTGGGGTGACTGCCCAGCAGAACCCGTCTCGGATCCTAATGTCCCCGAGAGGCACGTGCTGAGCAGGCCCGGATCATGTTTATCGTGCGGTGCGTTTCAAAGCACAGAATTTGGGGGGCGAGGTCAGGGCTGTCGCCCGCGGGGTGTCGCGGGGCAAACGCTGCAGCCACGCGCGTGTCCTCGGGGCCCACGGGGAGTGGGTAACCACGGCAGACGGCACCACGACGCAGGACGCTGAACCAGCCTTGCATTCCTGTGGCAGCCCCGCCTCCGTCGGGCTGCAGTGCCCCTTACGTGCGTGGCCAGGCTCGGTGTGCCGGCTTTCCTGACGATCCCGAAACGTCGGTGTCCGGTTGGCACGCAAGGTCAAGCCGGCCTCCAGAAACGAAACGGACAGCAGCCCCGTCCGTTCCTCCCCCGTGAGGTCGGCCGTCTTCCCTCCTCCCGTGTTTGGGGAGATGGCCCGTGACCCCGCCTGGCCGTCCTTGTGGATGCGTGACCCCCAGGTCTGTGGGGTTCTTGAAGGAACCGTCTGTGTCGCTGAGAGTTCCAAATGTCCTGTCACGAGCCGTCCCTGAGCCCCTCTGCTGGCTCCCAGATGTCCTCAGCATTCTGGGCGGGGGCCGTTTTGCCTTCTCTGCTTTTCTTTTTATTTCTCTCGATCAGTCTCACTTGCAGTTTTAGCTTTTTCAAAAAACTAGCTCTGGGAGAGGCGGGGGTGTGGGGTCCGGGGAAGGCGGCTGTCCCCTGACCCCGGGGGTCATCAAGGGCACAGGGCTGTCCCCTGACCCCAGGGGTCATCCAGGGTGCAGGGCTGTCCCCTGACCCCGGGGGTCATCGAGGACACAGGGCTGTCGGAGCCCCAGGTGAAGTGGCCTTGGAGGAAGGTGGGGTCTTGGGGACCTGGCTGCACCATGCACAGGAGCTATGGGGTGGTCAGTGGAGTTGGTCACAGCACAGCCTCTGCAGTCCTGCGTGGCACCCAGCGGGGGGCAGCGCTGAGCCACCCCTGGGGAAACCAGGATGGGGGGGTAGGGGGCTGGTGAGTCACCAGAGAGGAACGCAGACCCCAGGCAAGGCCCGGAAGCCCAGTCCCTCCTGGGTGCCAAGGCCGAGCCCGCCGGAAGGGCAGCGGACATCCTGAAGAATGTGGAGGGGTTTCCACATATTGTCGTCCACGTGGGAACCCGTAGCCTGCGGGAAGTGAAGGGCCTGCGGCTGCTGGGGGGACAGAGCTGCCGGGGGCGGGGGGCCGCCCACCGGCCAGCAGGGCCTCCCGGGGCACGGAGACCTCAGAGGCTGGAGGTGAGAGGGTGGGGGGCTCAGAGACCGGGTTATGGTGACCTGCGGCCCCTCGGGTGAGGGGATGCAGGCAGCACGGAGACCCTTTTGCCGGGGCCGGCGCGCAGGTGTCCTGGGGCTGAGCTGCCCTGGACACGGGTGTGGGGTTCCAGCTGGATCAGGCAGCGTTGAGGTCACTGCTGCCCAAGGGCCACCCCCTTTGTGCACTGTCTGGACTGTGGGTGTGGGGGTGTCCCGTGGCCCCACCCTCGCCTGAGCACGACGGCCAACCCGAGGGCAGGGGCCAGGATGTGCTGGGGGACCCTGCAGCCTCACTGCCCCTGGGACAGCCAAGGTGCCCGCCGAGGACAGCTGCCCATCACCAGGGGCACATCCGCTTCCTGGCCTCCGGGCAGGACCTGTGCAGGAGGTCACGGGCTCGGGGAGCTGTCCGCACTGGGCACCCCATGTCCACTCTCGCTGTGGGCACCCCGTAGAGCAGGGCACTCACATGGTCCAGGTGACAGGCTCCAGCGCCAGCCCCTCTCCGTGGGTGCTCGGGGGCGGGTCAGGCCCTCCGAGCAGGGGCCACCTCAGCTGGACTCCAGCCCTCGGGGGCGCCAGGCAGGTGGGCCGTGTCCTTCCGGCCCCCGCTCTGTCTGCAGCCCAGCCAGGGGGTCGCCGTGGACCTGGACCAGAGGCCCACGGGGGCCGACCCCGGTGTCACTCGTGCAGGTGGCCGTGGGGGGCTGCTGTTCTCGGACCCCCATCACCACGCTGCCTGAGTGCAGCCCTGCCCACCCGGGGGCGTGTCTGGGAGACCGGGCCCCTCCCTTGTGTGCCTGCCACCCCGTGGCCCTCGCCCACCGGTTATGGGGTGGTGGGGACCCGTGGAGCCCTGGGGGCGCCCTGCCCCACGCGGAGAAGCAGGCTGGTCAGCGCAGGTGCGGGCTGTGGTCAGCCGCTCCCTCCCCTGCCGGGTGGGGTGTCCCCCTCAGGCTGTCAGGACTCGCTCCTGTGCTCTCAGTGACGTCCCGGCCCCCACCCCCCTCCCTGACCACAGGTGGCCAGGGCCCAGAGCGCAGGGTCCCCACGTGGGTGTCACCGCATTCGCCCACACTGTCCCCAGAGCCAGGCCTGCTCCGGGCACCTCAGGAGCGTGCGGCACGAACTTGGGGACTCCCACACGCTGACCATGGCCCTGAGACCCCACACAGCCTGCCGGGCCTTCCTTGTCCTTCTCTCCCTGCACTGGCCGCGATGGGGAGCACGGGGCGTCCCCCAGAGCCCCAAAGTGGCCGTAGGGGTGCGGGCCTCACCCCGAGGGCACTGTCCTGGCAGATTCTGGTGACCAACATGCCAGCCGCAGGTGTGGACGGGGCCACAGGGCTGTGTGGCCTCCTGTGGCCTCAGCCTCCTGCTGCAAGAGAGGTGCTGGGGGAGCGGCAGGGCTGCGAGTGGTTTGGGGGTCCCTCGGGGTGAGTCCGCTGGAGTCCCCGGTGTGTTCACCTGGACACCCGGCCGGATGTGGCCGCCTCCTTCCCAGCCCCGGGGGGCTTCGCCCAGAAGGATCCCTGGGGGAGGTGCCGATGGCACAGTGCCCCGTCCTGTCCCCCGGGCGCTTCTCTACCCCGAGTGGGTCAGGCACCCCAGGAACCCCGCGAAGCCCAGCGCGAGCTTCGTCAGATGTCGGCCGGAACGTCCCCTCCCCGCCGGCCGCCGCCCCCCGAAAGCTTTGCGGATCACTGTCTACAGACGCTGACGGTTTTGTTCCTTCCGTGGTGACAGTGGCCGTCTCGGGGTCGTTTCTGATTTCACAGGGACGTTTCGCTGATGTCCCCGGCCAGGCCCCGGGAGGCCCCGGGATCCACGCTGGGAGAGACGCCGAATTCCGCCCTGGGCTCTCTGTGCAGCCACCGAGGTCCCGGTGGAGCTTTCCCCCTCTCACCTGGGAACGTGGTGACTGTGACATGGCGCACGGTTTTCGTCTGCAGCCGACCTTGACCTTGCCTTTTCCGTGTCACGGCTCCTGCGAGGGGGCGGGGGGGGGGACCCGGGGGCGCGTGTGGCCGCCGCTTTCCCACCAGCACCTCCTGCAGCCTCATAAACACGCTGGCGGCTCCCGTTTCCGTTTCCTGCGGCTCTGAGTGATGTTCACACCCTCCGACCCCGGTGCTGGCCGGCTCCCCGCCGGCTTCCCGCGCTGGCCGTGTGTCGGGAGGCGTCCCTGGCGCTGACTCCTTTGCAGTGCACCGTCACGGGGCTGCCTGGTGTCTGCACCTTCGCACTCACGTCTGGTGGCCGGTGCCTCTTCCTGGTCCGCGGCTGTCTCCCCCGGCGTTTCCGTGGCTCCCGGAAGGCCCGCTGCTGGCTGGCGCTGCCGCTTCTCAAGATGTCACGGGCCCGCCGGTGTCCTGTCGTCTCAAGTGACGAGCGCTGGCTTGCCTGGTGCTTTCTACGGCATTTTTTTGTCTTCTCTCTCAAAATTTCTCTGCTTATCTTTATGGTTTCCTTCCTGTGCTTGCGTGGGGTTATTTCCAAGTGGAGTGCTCCGCTCTTTAATTTTCAGCCTTTTCAAGTTCATGATGTAAACATTCAAGACCATAAATTTGTCTCCAAGGGCCGTTTTCTCCGCATTCCGCGCGCTGGGCCACGTAGCGCCTGCAGCGCTTTCTTCGTTGTGATGTTTGCGTGTCCATCACTGCTCGCTCGACGGAGACCCTCAGGAGGCTGTTTTTTGATTTCAGAGAGCTTGGAGCTCGGGCCCGTCTTCATCTTTTAAACACGGATTTGTCACCAGCCTGAGTGGTGGGGGAGGCGCTCAACGCGCCCCGGAGCCGAGGAGGCGATCCTTGTCGTGAGGGCTCCGAGGCCCCCGTTCTCCACCGGCCGTGGGCATCTCGTCACGCACGCGCACACCCCACGGGTCACGCTGACTTAAGGGTGTCGCCCAGCCCGTCTCGGTCGGACTCGGTTACGGTTTGAGTCTCTCCAACACGGAGAACACGGTGCTGAAGTCCCCTGGGACGTCGATGCATCGAACGCTCTTTGTCGTCATGTCGGGTTTGGCTTCACGTGGCCTAAAGTTGCGTCATTACGTGCACCTACGTACATTTTTAGAATTCCGGTATCTTCTGTCGAGTGAGATCCTTTACAGCTGTGCGTTGAACCTCTCGGGCCCTGGCGATGGCCTTCCGCACGAAGCCCGTGTTAAGTAGCACGGATGCTATTCCTCCGGCGCTCTTTGGCGTGAGTGTGCGTGTCCTTTCGTCACCCTGTCACTTGCCGCCTCCTTGCACGCTTCGGCTTTGGGCGTATTTCTTAGAAACTGCTTCCGGCTGGGCTTTTAAGACCATCGAGTCTGATGACCTTTTTCAGCGGGTTAGTTCAGTTCATTGCCGTGTGGTGTCAGGCCTGACCTCATGGGGGTTCAGCTGTGCTGTCCTGCTCTGTCCGACTTGTTCTGTCCCTTTTCCCTTCACAGTCCTGCAGCTTGTTTACCCTCACCCTCCTTGTCCCTCCGTTACAGAGTGGATTTCTGTGCTTCTGACCGTTACCTTGGAGACTTTAACACGTGTGTTTGAGCTAGCAGTGTCTGAAGTTCAAGTTAATACAGGGATCTGAGATCAGTTTAGCTCTCCAGCCACTTCCCACGTCGCCTGCTAGTATCTTCGAGCATCAACACAACGTGGGCGTCCTGAAGTCTGCAGATTAGCCGCCGTATTTGTTTCACGTGTACGATGGCCTTCCGAGCGTAGGCCGCGTGGCCAGGCGCACGCACGGCGGACGTCGCTGCAAGCTAAAAGGCCTTCCTTTGCCGTGTGCTGTCCCTGGGGCCGTTCTCCCCTGAAAGCCTTGTGTCCTCAGGCTCCTTAAGGCGAGTGTTGCTGGGCTCATGACCGCTGGCCCGTAGGACGTCGGAAACCGCCCGCTGCCCCTGGGTGTCCCTGGTCGGTGTCCGGTCGCTGGTCCGTTTTCTCTCAACTGCCCTTTCGAGTCGTCCCTTCCGTGTGTTTCCTCCCGTTGCGTTTGCTTGTTTTTAACGTTCCTGTCCGTGACGTACGTGTCATCACTACCCACACTCACTTGCTTTACTGGCTTTTTTCTTCCTCGTTTTGTGGTAAAATACGCATAAGTGCAACTTATCGCCTTCAATGGGTGGGAGAGGCATGTCGCCGTGGTTTCGACGGGCGTTTCCTGGTGGCGGACGGGGTTGAGCACCTGTCCACGTGCTTGCTGGCCATGGGCGTGACCGCTTGGGAGACCCGTCTGTTCAAGCCTCGTGTCCGCTCTCTAACTGGGCTACTTCGCTGCTTCCTGCTGAGCTCGCGCGGTTCTGTAGACAATTCCCGGTTTGCGTATAGGATCGGACAAATACTTTGCCCGTTCGATGACGGGCCGTCGTCTTACTCTCTTGAGAGGGTCCCTGACGTACCGCAGGTGTTCATTTCCACGAAGCCCCGTTGATCTGTCTTTAAGGTGTTGCCTTTGCTTTCGGTGACGTATCCAAGAACGCAGCATCACGACGTTTCCCGTGTTTTCTTTTAAGAGTTTTGTCATTTCAGCTTACGTGTTTGCGTCGGCCCTGTCGCATTCTCCGAGGAAGATGAGGGTTCCTCAAGAACCATGCGACACATGTCACATAGCCGGCTTTGACGTTTCTGTCCCTCGCAGCTGGCCCCTCACTGAGGTGCACGGTGCTCCCCCCGCGCCCGGTGGCACGTGGCAGCTTTCGGTGGGTCCTGAGTCCTTTTGACGTGACGCCTGTAGACTGGTCATTTCTGTGCTTTCTGACGTGACGAGATGTTCCAGCTTCGTCCTGTGCATTTTCTGCCTCAGACCTGGAATCCGCCATTTCCCCAAAAGTCTCTGATTTCCTTCAGCCTGAAATGCCGTTAGGAGTCGGTCTGGGCCTAGGGTGCTCCGGCTGCAGGGTTGTGCTGGTTTCCAGGCCTTGGTGGCGGGCAGGGTGACGAGACACAGACATGTGTCAGCCATACGCAGAGCCTCGTCCTGCAGCTTTCTGTGCCGGTTCGGGGTTTAGTGCCTAATCCTTTCTCTCGGCTGAAAACCGTTGCACTGGTGACATTGTGACAGCAGCGTTCTCCGTCTGAACGCTGTCCTCGCCGGCACCAGGGTGGCTGCAGGGCCTCTTCTTGTGGGGTCTGCAGCTCCGCGCCCCGGGGGGCCGTGGCACTCACTGTGTCCTCGTCACTCGGAACGTTTCCCACACAGTGGTTCGCGAGTTCCATCTTCTTGGGAACTGCAGAGATTGCTTTTTAAATGTAATTTTGTTTGCAATTATGTAAAACAGGTGCATGCCTCTAAGACCCCATCAGTAAAATGAGGCCATGCCCTGGACTCAGGCTGCAGGGATCTGACAGCTGCCAGGGCCGAGGCGGCTCTGGGGGACGACAGGGCCCCAGTCCTGGACGGCAGTGTGCCCCCCACCGGTCATCTCGCCTCCTGCACAAGTCACCAGGCAGGACGCTGGGACTGCCATCCCACAAGGCGAGGACACCACCTCGGGCTGGCATGGCTGCGGTGGGCAGCGGTGAGCCCGGGAGCAGTTCGGATGGGGTGTCCATTAAGATTTGGGGGTGAAACAAAACCTCATGGACACAGTCAATAGCTTAGTGGTTACCTGAGGGGAGGGGTGGCGAAGGAGGGAGGGGGAGTCCAATCTGCAGTGATGGAAGAGCTGAGTCTGGGTGGTGAGCACATGGTGCAACACGTGGACGATGCCCTAGAGAACTGGGCACCCGGAACCCCTGTCACTTTTGCTGACCAATGTCACCCCATAAATTTAACCATAAAAATAAATATTTGGGGGACTTCCTCCTGCACCTAGGGCTTCTGGATGGAGTCAAGGAAACCCTGGAAGTGCTGTCTGGCTGGGGGACACCAGGGTGACATCCAGAGGCACAGATGGCCGGGCGCCCAGAATCGTCGGGCAGAGGGGAGGCGGCTCGGTCCCTGCCTTCGGCCCTGCGGGCTGCACAGCGGCTTCGGGTGCAGAGCGCTGGCTACTCCCGGGCCGTTCTGGAGCTCGGCCCACAGTGATGTCCATGGGGAGCCGCTCCCCGGCCGCTGGTGGGAGCTCGGCCTCACCTGGGGGGCAGGGCGGGCCGACGGAGGCTGCGTCCCCAACACCCAGAACACCGGCCTCTGAAGCGCGGTGTGAGGAAGGCCGGGCGGGACGTGTGCTGGGGCCTGTCCTTTGGGGCTGAGCTGGGACAGGAATCGCGTCTACGCCTTTGTGCTCCGGCCGCGAGAACCGTAAAGACCCCAGGACGTCCGGGAAGCCGGGAGGCACTTTAATGAGCTCCTCGGAGCCTCTGCAGTGCGTGTTCTGGAGAAAACAGGAAGCCAGGTAGCTGGGAGGAAACCCCCACCGGCGCCCGGGGAGCCACGTGCAGGGGAGCAGCCCCATGGCCGGCAGCCCCGCGAGGGTGAGCACCAGGCTGCAGGGCAGCGGGGGCTGCTGAGGGGCAGAGGAGAGGCTGGGGGGCAGAGCTGCGCCCAGTGGGACCGGCAGGTGCTCTGCGTGGTGGCCGGCGCCCGATGGCGGCCACAGCTGGTGAGGGACAGAGGGGTCCAAACCCTGCTGGAGCGAGCGGCCTGGCTCCTGGGCGGGGAGGAAGGGGCCAGGTCTGGGCTGCAGGGCGCGGCCTGGGGCTGCGGCGTGGGGAAGGGGTCCACGGCCTGCCCTGTCCCTGTTGGTAGTAAATACGCATCCTGCACGTGGGCAGCTGGTGAGGAGGCCAGACAGGCTCCACAGCCCCGGGCCTCGCGCTGCCCAGGCCAGGAAGGTCTAACGGACGGACGGACGGACTCGCGGTGGTGGGGGTGGGGTGGAGGCCCAGGCAGAGACCTGTGTGGGCGGCCGCAGTGAGGGGCCGGCCGTGGCTCTCCTCCCCTCCCCCCCACCCCGACATCACATCCCCACTCGGTGGGCCTCTGTCGGGAAGTGGGGACCCCCAGGGCCTGGGGTGGGCTCCAGCTGGGCTCAGCTCAGGGCAGGTGTCAGGGGGATCCACACATGAGCACAGGACCCACCCCCACAAAGGCCAGCATGGTAGGGGCCGGTGGGCAGAGGAGGGGGTCTCTGAGGAGGAAGGATTTCTAAATTTGGACCAGGCTCGAGGCCCACAGAGGCATCCCGGGCACATGGGAGGACCGAGCCAACTAGCAGCATTCGTGCTCAGGCCCGAGGCCGGGGTCTGTGTCCCCGTGAGCAGAGGCAGCAGCCTGCTGAGCTGTGGGGACATCTGTGCACCCCACCTCTCACTGCCCGAGCCCCTCGGAGTGGCGTTGCCCGCAGAACCCCAGGAGCTCAGCCTGAGCAGCAGCTGGGGACGCAGGACTGCCCTGCCCTGCACACTGGCCGCCGCCACTCCCAGCCCGATGCCAGGGGACGTGCTGTCCTCCGTGTCCAGCCACGCCCAAGAAAGGCGCCACACGCACACCCCAGGTGACGACCTAAGCTCAGCCCAGTGACCAGGCTGGCAGACGCCTGCTCTGCCCCCACAGGCCTCAGGGAGGGCTGGCGGGGCCCAGAGCCCATCTGGATGTCGGAGGGCGTGGCCGCTGGCCGGCAGAGTGCGGGGCACTTAGCCGGACGCCGAGAGGGCCCCGTGCTGCACCCGCGGCGGCCCGAGACCCTGGACGCTGGCTCAGGGCCTCCGCTGCCCCGGGCCGGAGCGGGCCACTCCCTGGAGAGCTCCCGCCGCCAGGCTGTTTCCACGTCTTGTCCTTCCTTCGGCTATTTTGGTGCCGTTCCCACAGGGAGACCCGGAGCGTTCCCAGAGCGAGCCGGGAGCGATGGGGGCGTGGCGGGCAGCGAGCGAGGGCGGCGGAGAGGCTGGCCCGAGGCTGGGCCTGGACGCCCGGCCCGGGGGTCCACAGCCACGCCTCGGCCCAGAGCCCGGCGCCTGACTCAGCGGTGGCGACGCTCCGCGTGGCACGGGCCCCGGGCACTGCGACCCGCTGTCTGGACAGAGAACCTCGCAAGGCCAGGCGCCCCGTGGCCGAGACCTCGCCGGGCAGACGTGGAGCCGGCGGGTGAGGGGCGGTGGGCCTCTCGGGGAGGGCGGGGTCGTGACCCCTGAAGCTGGCGATCTGGGCCTGGGACCGTCCACTAGGGATGTCTGCCAAGAGGACGTTCCCAGTGCCGTCCACCATGGGAAAATATTTTATCAAAGAAATTTGAGTTAAAAAAAAAAGCCTACGCACGAACCCCTGACATGGCCAGGCACCGGTCTATTTTTACTGTCCCTCTGGTCCCCCTCCGCCGTGGTGGGGAGCAGGCCGGGGGCTGTCCTGGATGTCGGTGACGTCGGCCCCAGGAAGTGGGCACCCAGGATGTGGGATGTGAGGGGACGCCAGGCGGCTGCCCCCCGACGCCCAGGCCCAGAGGCCAGCAGGACGCCACAGCCAGGCCTCGTCCCCAGGCCTGGAGACCCTCCCTCTATCTGATGACCAACCACCGACGTGGGGACAGACAGGAAGAGCCTCTGCAGCCGCTGACCCCGCCCCTCCCCGGCCTTTGTGCTGAGGCCCCCAGCCCAGTTCCCACACTCGGTGCCCCCAGGGTCACAAAGGCACAAAGGCTGCAGGAGGGGTGGCCACCACCCTGCACAGGGAGAGACCCCGGCCTGCAGGCTCTGGAGGCCACAGGCTCTGGAGGCCACAGGAGGATCCCACCACGGGATCGGCGTGAGGGTTCCTGCGCTGTCTTGGAGCCTCAACGACAGTGGGGACCACCAGGCAGGCTTTGGCTGACTCTGAATGCCAGCTGGGGTGACGGCAAGTTCAGCGCAGGGGTGACAGCAGCCTGGGCCCAGGCCCATCACCCCATCCCACGAGGTCACCCCGAGGCCCTCGCCGTCTGCCCCCTCCTTCCAGAAAAGCCCTGGGTCTCAGCCAGTGCCTGGCCTCAGTTCCCACCAGATGGCCCTTGGGGGCCTGAGGACCTGGCCCCCCCTGCCCTGGGTCCCCCCGGCTCCTGATGGCACTGATCCAACCCCGGCCACTTTAGGAAGCGTCCTGGCACGCCTGAGCCGGCCTGACACCCACACCCTTTGCACTGGACACACCGTCCGGCCATCAGCCCGCACCCTGCTCCACTGCGACCGCACTGCCCACATGCCCCAGTGGCCCGTGCGGGAGATGAGGAGGCCACCCCGGAGCTCTGTCCCCTCACTTGGACCAGCCTAGGCTGAAGGACCTTCAGCGGCTGCTGTGGGCCCGCGCCCAGGGAGGTGGGCATGAGTCCCCAGCCTGGCTCACACGGGGCGCCGGCCCTGGACCCACAGTCGGTGCTGCTCCCTGTGCCTTCGCCCTGTCCGTGTGCTTCCCACCACCTTCTGGGGTCCCCTCAGGACCGGCTTTTCCCAGGTGTTGACAGGAGAGAGAGCACGCGTCCTGTCCACTTCCAAGAGGGCTGTCAAGCTTAAAGTCCAAATGCCGAGGACGCACCCGACGTGGGGCAGGCCGGCAGCCCGACAGGCTCCCCGATGCACGGGGCTGGCGGGGCCGGGACCTGCGCACACACGCCCGTCCACCGTCGGGATGCGGCCTGTCCACGGCGCACAGACATGCTGGGGGTAGGCGGGCGGCTGGTGGCCTGGACAGGCACGCCCACACCACGCCGCCGGCCCCGAGCCAGGCCGGTGTGCCAGTGGCCTCGGGGGGGGGGGGGGGGGGGGGCCACGGGACCATGGGGGAGGGGCAGCAGAGAGGTTCCCAGAGGGAGCGCTGGCCACACAAGTCACCTCAGCGCCATCCTCTCAGGCCTGTAGCCAGTTAAGAGAAGCCCCAACACCCCAAACACAACATCTGGGTGTGCACTGCTTCTCGGAGGGTCCCTGTCCCTCTGTCCCACGCCTCTGCAGGCCACTGTCAACCCTGCTCCCAGAGGCCCCCAGCCATCCAGAACCACCGGCCAGACACGTCAAAGGCCGGCTCCTAAACCCGCCGCCCCCAGAGCTGCGGCCACGGCCTTCACCTGGGCTCGGAAGAAAGCGGGGGCAGAGCCCCAATGGCCTGCCTTCCATAGGGTGGGGGCACCCCATCACAGTCTGGGGGACCCCGAGGCCCAGGATTAGGGTTAGTAGCAGGTTGGGAGCCACACCCCAGCACACGGCAGCTTTCGGGCTAAAGCACACGAAATTCGAGTTGCCGCGCCGGGGACACAGCTGTGGGCAGCAGACCAGCCTGCGTGTGCCCACTGCCCACGGCTGCTTCCCCAGGGACCGAGCGGCCTTCCCAGGAGGGACCCCACTCCCCTCCCTACCCCAGGCCCAGGGGCCCCTCTTCCTCCCTTTGGGGGCCAGGGAGCCAGGGGGTGGGGCACTCAGGGTGACAACTCTGGATCCGCCAGCTTTGACTCCTAGAGCTGTGACCACTCTGTCCAGGTCCTGAGAGGGTAGGCACCTGTGGACGTGTATCTGCCGGCTCCTGCCTGGCCACCTTCCCCTCCCCAGCAGCACAGAGTAAGCAAGGGGCTGGGAAGTGGGGGGGGGGTCTCTGCCCTCGGGGGCTCCCCGCTTCCTGCCTCCTCCCAGGCAGCCCTACTCACCACCTGCCATCCTTAGGCGGTGGGGATGGGGGACTGGGGGGCCGTACCCTGGGCAGGATGGGGCCTGGTGTGGCCCCGCCAGTGTGGGGGCCCTCAGGAGAAGGAAGCCTGCTCAGCCCAGCCCCACGTCCCTCCCTGGGGGTGGGGGAGCGGGCAGGGGGAGGGTCAGCAACTGCCTCCCCCTCCATGGGGGCAAAACCATCTGCGGAGGCACAGGTGGCCCTGGGAGGGGCCTTCCTCGGTGGCCCTGGGAGGAAGCAGCAAGGGGAAGGCGGGGAGACCCCCGCCCCACACTGCCCGCCCTCCCCCCACACCTTCCCCAGTGTCTGGGCGGCTCCTCACACCGCAGCGCCTTCACACCTGAGCTCCACCCTCTGCACCTGAGACGTTGCTTCCTCCCGGAAGCTCACCAGGCCCCCCCACCCCCGCCCAACCTCAACGGCACCCTCTTTGGAGAGGTCTTTGGGGCTCCTCTCCCTCTAGACCGGGAACTCAGGGGGGGCAGGCCTGACGTGAGTGGGTGACGGGTTCGTGCAGGTTCAGACCTCAGGCCGCGGGGCTTTGACTCAGGGCCTGCCGCCTGCGGTCTGAGCGCCTGCCTCCTGGCACCTGTGGGAGGGGGACAACGCGGGGCCGCCCCCGGCCCGTTCAGCCTCGGCCCCTCCCCATCTTCCCCAACCCCCCCCCTGCCGGCGGCCCCGGGCGGGCGGGGGGTCCCACAGCGCCCCCCACGGCGCCCCCTCGCCCCGCCGGCCGCCCGGGCGCGGAGAGGCGGGCAGGCAGCCGGCCGTTTGCTTTTGAATCTCCGCCGGGCACCCTGAGTGGCCCTTTCAAAGGCCGGCGGGGGCGGGGGCCGTTCCCAGGCGCGCCCCGCCCTCCCCGCCCGCCCCTCCCCCCGCTTTCCCACGCGGCCCGGCCGCCGGCGGGTTCTCACGGCCGCCGCCCCTCCCCCGCCTGGGAACGGCCCGCCCCGCCGGGGGTGCTCGGGAGCCCCGGCTTGGGGGGCGCCTTTCGGGCTCCTGGAGGACGGGCTGGAGGAGTTGCGCCTGGGAGGATGCTCGGGGCCACGGCGGTGGGGGCGCTAGTGAGCGGCCCCCCAGCGCCTGAGGTCAGAAGGCCCCTCTGGCCCAGATTCTATTTAATTTACCCCAGGACAAGTGGTTACCCCCAGTCCCACCTCAGGGGGAGACCTAGGGGATTCCCAGCCATGCCTGCCTTGGGCCCCACTGGGGTGCCCCTGACATGGGGCGGGGGGTCCCCAATGGCCTCTCTGGTTGCCTCTCGGTTCTCCCCCGAGCCCAGACCCCTGCTGAAGGTGACCCTGAGAAACCGTTCTCACGCACAAACGTGTCCCACATTTTATCCAAAGTTCACACTCAGGGCCAGTGTGGAAGGGCCTGAGTGTCCGGTGGCGGAGCCCAGGAGGTGGGCGGGCGGCGAGGACTCAGCCACCTGTCCCAGCCCTGGCTCCCACCCCTCGGCCTGTGATGGACGTTGCCCAGTCCTGATGGGCCCTGGACACTGGGGTCTGCCCGTCCAGGTTCTAAGGGGGCCCTGTGAGGCTTGTGGCGGGGCCTGAGCTCCCGGGTGGGGGCTGAGCAGCAGTGGGAGGCCTGCCCACCTGTCCTGTTTGCAGCCACTTCCTTGGGGGGGGGGGGCGCTCAGGCCTGCAAGCCCAGTAGGGGTCTGAGGAAGGGGTTCAGTAGGTCCCTGGGAGGGGGACCCTGGGCGTGCACTGCCTCCCATTCGGGCGCCAGGTGTCCCTGCTGTGTCCTAGACCGTGCTGGTCCTTGTGCCCAGGGCAGCTAAGACGTGGCTTTCTTCCTGACCTTGCCACCAGGGACCTGCAGGTGCTGCTCCGGGCTCTGGGGTGTCCACAGGATGCTCAGCCATGGCTATTGGGGACCTCACTGCTGGCCGTCAGCCTCCCGCAGCTGCTTGGCAGGTGTGCACTGCTGGGTTTGGAACATCTGAGGCCGGCGAGGTGGCCCTCCTGCCCCAGCCGGGGGTGGGGAGGTCCAGACTCCGGGTGCCAGCCTTCCGAGGCTGCACAACTGGCTTCGGCTCTCATCAGAGCCCAGCCCGACCTGGAGAGTCCCAGAGGCCGTGGACTGGTCCCCACCGGCTTGGAGAGGCAGACCTTTAGGACTCCGTGCACCCTGAACACGGAGGCCCCCAGGATCACACCTCCCTCACTCCCGGTGGAGTACACACCGGCACCTGTCCAGACTGCTCACACATGGACACGGGGTCGGGGCACACGTGAAGCCGCACGCACTCACACTGCCACACGCAGGCCCCGTGTCCCCACCTGACACGCCTACGCACGAGGGCCTGTGTCCACCCCCCGGCCCACGCTCCCGCGCGCACGCTCCCAGCCGCCTGGGCACCCCTGTGGCCCTCGTACCCGGGGCCGTGTAAGAGGCACCAGCACAGCGCTGGCTCTCTCACACGTGTGCCCAGACCTGGCCTTCTCAGGGACGCACACACTCCGAGTCCCAGCACCTGTGGCCCCTGGCCCCCCCAAGGGGCCTGCGCTGCACTGACAGTGCCTGAGGCCCTTCCCTCGCTCTGTCTGTGCAGTCATTGTCCTGGCCCCACAAAGGGACCGGGCAGTGGCCGGGTGGGGGAGGGGCTGGGCCCTGTGGGAACTGACCTTCCTGGGCCTGGGGGCAGGGCAGGGCAGTGGGCCCCTACAGAGCTGCCATCCTGGGTCTTGGGCACAGCAGGCAAAGCCCCAGGCCCGGGGGTGGGGGCGGCAAGCCTGCTTCATGGGAACAGAAGGCCACCGCAGGAGCTGCCCCCGGGACTCGACGTCCGGCCCTCCTGCCCCTGGCCAGCAGGGTAGGAGTGGCACCCACAGATGCCCTGTGGCTCTCAGCTGTGAGGACTAGGCCTACAGTGTTCTCACTCCACAGCTCGACACTAGTGGGAAGTTAGGGACAAACTGGGAGGGACAACGTCAGGGTCTTTGTGGGCAGAGCTGGGCCAGGTGCTTGTCCTCGGAGGCTCCTGGGCGGTTTCACCCTCGGGGGCAGGCCGGCGAGGTGCCGCCTGCCCGGTGTGGGAGAGCTCGGCGTGGAGCAGGCCCAGGCCTCGGTGGTGCCTAATTACTTCCTCCTGGGCCGGGGTCCCGCCCCGTCCAGCAAGGTGTCAGGCCGACACCCCAGGCCAGGGTCTTCCGTCCCAGGCCTTTGTTCCCCGACCCAGCGCCATTTGTTGGGGCAGCTCCAGGGGTTCGAGCCAGCCCGGAGAGGCCCCAGGACCCACCGTCTCAGGAGGGCAATCGTGGCCGGAGTGGGGCCAGTACTCGGCAGGGACCAAATGGGCAGCTAGCACTGGGGGACAGTGACCCTGGCGTCCTGCAGCTGAGACTGGCTGCACCCCCTCCCCTGACATGAGTATCCGGGACAGCTCGTGGAAGGTGCCGGCAAAGGTGCTGTGAGGGTGGTGTGTATTTTCCTCTGCCTGTTTACGCTTCGCTGTTTTCCCAGTTTGCTCTAAAAGAGCAAGACGTGAGCTATTATTCTAGAGGCATCTGAGCCCCCGCCTCCCTGCTTGTGAGGGGCTCAGAAACCCCAGAATGGGGTCTCCCAGGGCACCAGACTGACTATACCTCCCATCCCCCACAGGGCTGGCTCCCACTGAGTGGGGGGCCTGTTTAGAACCCCAGAAGCACTTGCTATAGGCCAGAGCCAAGGCCTCCACAGCTTCCGAGCAAGGGGTCCCGGCCCTCGCGGGAGGTGGCGCCTGGGCTGGGCACAGAGTGCAAACCCCTGAGACCGGAACAGAGTGGCCTGGCACCGTCTCCCAGCTGCAGCCAGAGCCTGTGTCAGCTGTGCCAGTGGCCTGCAGGGCAGGGCGTGCGTGCACGGACTGTGGGAGTCCCCAGGTCACAGGCCCGGCTGCTGGCTGAGCAGGGAGCCTTGCCCAGGTCTTCCTCAGGACTGGGCCCCTGGCTAGGCTCCTAGCCTGGACAGACCACCAGTGCTGTTGCCTGGCACCCTTGGCAGCCCCGCAGGCGTGGCACGCACCCCACCCTCCTCTCAGCCTCAGCCTCCCACCGGGTGGGGCCCCAGGTGTTTACAGGCGTGCTCAGTCATGGCAGGGTCGTGCGTGTGGGCTCTGGGGAAGAGCCATGCAAGGGCCCCCACAGCCACCTCCTGGCCCTGTCCCCCATGTCCTGGGGCTCCATCCTGTGAGTCCTCTCCCCACAGGTGCACCAGCTGTCCACTGTTTGGTGTATGCACAGTGGAGGCTGCAGGCCCGCAGGGCAGGGCAGGGCAGGGCATATGTGGGCACCCAGGAGAGGTGGGCACCTAGACATTCCTGAGGACACCGGTTCAGGGTAGACGCAGTGACCTGGCCTCTGGCCCAGCCCTGGCCTGCTGGCCGGCGAGGCTGGGATTCCTGGGCTCAGAGCAGAAACCAGGCTGCCTCCTGGGCATGGCCCCTGGCACCTGGGAACCGACCTCTTGAAGCCCTCCAGCCGCCTTGTCCCCCTTGAGTCTCAGCCTTGGAGGAAGAGCAGGTGTCCCAGGTGCCTGCTGCGGCCCTCCTCAAACCCGCTCGCGGCCCAGCGAGAGCCCCCTCGCAGGAAAGTGGCCGGAGCAGCCAGTGCCCAGCTCCTCAGGCCTGGGGGCGCGGGAGCTGCAGAGGGCCGCTGCCAGGTCTGCACTGCCCGGCTGCGCAACCCGCAGGCCCCACCGGTCCCCAGGACCAGTCCCTGCCGGTGGCCCAGCGCCCGGGGAGGTGGCCTCGCGCCCTTGGGCTCCAGCCGCGGCAGTCCCCAGTCTGCCCCAAGCCGGCTGGCACGGTGGGCGGTGACTCCCAGCAGCCTCGGCAGCCGTGGGAACCTGTCAGCAGGCGGACCCCTGGGACCTGGGAGCCAGGAGCCTTCCCAGCCCCTCCTGCCAGACTCACCTGGCCCCTCCCTCCCAGCCAGGCTCCGGGGGCGGAGGCCCGCCCTGCCCTCGGGCTCCCAGCCCGGTGGGGGCGCAGAGACCAGAGGGGACCCCAGGCCTCGGGCCAGGGCTCCTTCTAAGCCCCCGCTGGTCTCTCCCGAGGCCCGTTGCCATCCCGGGGCCGGGGTCTGCCCGGTCCACCCAGGAAGTGGGCGTGGCTCAGATGCCGCCTGTAAACACCCCTCCGCGGGGCGGCGGGCACAGCCGGAGGCCCTGGTGGGGGGTCGCGGCCAGCCCACAGCCCCGTGGCCCCAAGGTCCTCAGCCCCCCGGGAACCCCTTTCCTTCGGAATGGAGGGCGCTTTGTGTCAGGCGGACCTGGGTGGGCAGCGCGGAGCCCGACACCCGGCGGGCGCTCAGCCGTGAGCGGGGGCGGGGCGCACAGCCTCTGCCCAGACGCGGCCACCGCCCCGCCCGCCCGCCCGCAGCAAGTGGTCGGCGCTGGACCCCAGAGCGGACAGGCGGTAGCCGGGGAGCCCCTGGGTGCCAGGCCCCCTCCCGCGGGGCGCCGGGGGCGGGCGGGCGGAGAACCGGCTTTTCCGGCCAGGGTGGGGGTGGGGGCAGGGGCAGGGCCTCGAAGGGCCCTATCGGGGTAACAGTGGGCAGCGGCCGTGGGAAAACCGGCCGTGGTGGTTCCCGAGGGTGTGGCCGGGTCCTTGTGGATGGCACCGGGCGTTTGTCTGCGTGCGTGACTCAGCGTGAGCTGGCGGCCCCGCCCCGGTGTGCTCACCGGGCCCAGGTCCTGGGAAGGCTGGCAGACCCCTGGCCGGGGACCCCCCCCACTCCTGCTGCCGAGCTGCCCCTCCCACACCTGCCGGTGTCTTTCCCGCAGGTGGTCTGGGCAGGGAGCTCCCGGGCCCTGGGGCAGGCCGCCCCGGGCAGTGGGCGGCTGGACTTGGAGTGACCACAGGTCAGGGCTGCAGCCAGGGCTCTGCCAGGACACCTGCCCCAAGAAGTCCCCCGACCCCCATCCCGTGCCCACCACTGGTCCAGAGTCTGGCTAAGTGGGGTGTCCAGGGGGACAGGAGGCCCCTGAGGGGTGGAGAGAGTTCTGCCTGGGGACCACCCCGGCCCCACCCCAACGGGCCCTGCCAGCAAAGGTGCCCCACCCACAGCAGCACCCTGGCCCCAGCGCCCCCGGCCTGCCCCAGTATGGCGGGCAGAGCAGCAGGTCCACAGGGAGAGCTGAGGGTGTCGAAAGGCCCGTGGGAAAGGGGGTGTGTGGGGGCAGGGCGGGCACCGCCCCGGATGTGGGCTCGCCTGCCTGGCAGCTCCTGCCCGAGGCCACCGCCTCCCCTGCCCCCGGTGCCCTGCATCCAGCAGCAGGCAGGAGGGGTCACCGATGTGGCCCACATCCCTTGTGGCTCAGGAGCCTCCCCAGGCCCTGCCCTTGGCTTGTCCGCCTCCGGCAGGCTGGTCCAAAGTCCAAGGTCTGGAAGCGCCCAGGCCACTGCCCACGTACCTGCCTGGGAGCCACGGCCACTCTCCTGTGCCCCAACCCGTGTCATCCCAGGAATCCTGGGGTCCATACACGCCATCCTGTCAGGCCGTGACCTTCACAGAGCAGCCCTGGGGCAGCTGCGTTGGGAGGGCAGGGTGGTTCCTCCAAGCCGCTGCCCACAGCCCAGGGTCGCCATGAGATCCCTGGGGCTGGGCTGAGCTCACAGGAGCCCACTGCATGTCCTGGGGAAGGACCCTGCAGAGGAGCAGAAGGGGCTTCGCTGACCCTCATGGACTGGGTGCCTGGCCCCTGAGGCCCAGAGAAACATGGATGCGGCGGTGGCCCTCATTCCCCAGGGCAGGCTGAGGCGCTGGGCAGCTGTGGTCAGCCCATGATGTCCCTTGGGTGCTGAGCCAGGCGCCCAGCCCTGGCTGTCCCCTCAAAGGCTGCAGGCTTGGGGAGGACAACCAGGGTGACGGCAGTGTCCTGCAGGGTCTGAGGAGCTGGCACTTGTGGTCCCTGCAGGGAGCTGAAAGGACATGTCATTTGTGTCCGTGAAACCCGCTGGCCAGGCCCAGAGCTGCAGAACAGACTGAGGGTGGGGGAGGGATGGAGCCTCCTCAGCCTCAGCACCCCCTCCCCCCCAGTCCTGTAAGTGCGACCAGTGCCTGCAGATCTCCAGTGACGTGACAGGGCAGCTTGTGTGGCTCAGCGGCCACCAGAAAGGTGAGTGTAGCCCCTGGGGGTCCAGGCGTGGGCGTGGTGGGGTCTGGACGGCAGCCCAGGTACTGGCTGCTCCAGGCTCAATGGCAGGGACGGCCAGTGGGGTGCCGGCCAAAGGTGACACGGGAGCCTGAGCTCCCCTCTGTGCCATGCACAGGCTGCCAGCGCAGGGGACCAGGAAGCCCAGGCACCCAGGGCCCCTCTCTCTGGCGGGCCCTGCCCCACATGTGGAGCGTACATGCACAGCGGTGCACACACACATGTGCGCGCTCGTCTGCACTCTCGTGGACGCGTGCATCGGCTTGCGTGTCCGTGCACCCCTGGCATCACTCAGCAGTCCGCACGTCCGTGAGCCTCAGCATGGGGCAGGGCCTCCCCCGGGACCCAGCCTTAGTTTCCGTTTTGTTAGAAAGAAGAGGGTGCAGGAACCCCAGAGATTTAGGCGTGGCTGCCGGGCAGGGCATGTGTCCTGCCATTGGTACCACTGGTTCCTCCACCCTCAGAGCGAGAGGCCCAGCGGGGGGGAGGGCACGGTGGGTCGGTAAAGGGCATCTTACGACCCTCTGTGGGGTCAGGACCAGCGTGCCTCTGGGGTCCCTTTGCCCAGTCTCTCTAGAGTGCCGATGCCCCCACCGAGATGCCCTGTCCTTCCCACCTCCCTCCAAGGCCTGGGGCCCCATGCAGGTGATGCATCATGATGGCCTGTGTCCAGCCCCGGACCGTGCTCAGCTGTCCACAGTGTGGCCCTGACTTGCTCAAGGCCCGGGTGGGGATGAGCACGAGTGGTGCCCTCCTCAGGGGCCACTGGGCCGTGTGGCCCCCAGCTCCCCCCCGCCCAGCCAGAGGCTCCTGCGTGTCCTGGGGGGTGCCAGCAGCCCTGCAGGCTGCCTGGTGTCGTGGGGTGCCCCCGGGAAGGGCTGAGGTGGGGCCTGGTCCACTCAGACCCTCCTTCAGGTGACCTGCGGCCATCTGTAGAGAAATGTTGGCCAAGCCAGTCATGAGAGTCGCAGGACTGGGGAGGACGCCTGTCCCAGCTGCTGGACGGTGCCCCTCGGCCGTCACCCCAGCATGGACCCTCCGGCCCCGCCGCCTGGCCGGCTCACTGAGCTCCTGTGGGGTGCGGGCTGCCCTGCAGGGTCTCTCCCGCACCCTGAGCCCCAGCCGGTCCCCTGGGTCCCCGCCTGCCCGGCCCGGTGCCGGCTGGTTGGGAAACTCCCGCTTGGCAACGGGCTTATCTGCCCATCGCCACAGAGGGGCCGCCCCCGCCACGCCGCCCGCCGGTTCTCAGGCCCCCGAGTGCCCTAATCGGCCGATCTTCTGTCCAGAACATGTTTCCCAAGGACCTTTGAGCTCCAAGAACGTTCCAAGGTGTGAGTTCCCATGGGAGGCGATGGGGCTGGCACCAAAGCTCCTGGGCCCCCTGCCCTTTGCCCTCTCCGCTGGGGGGTGGGGGGAAGCACTTGGAGGTACGCTGCGGGGGGCTGGGCGGCCAGGCTCTGTCCTCAGGAGTTCCTGATGTCCTTGACTGACAGGGGACAAGCCCAGAGTGAGGACGCGGGGAGCCTGGGGCACACGGGGGCTGCAGGCCAGGGTTGGGTCCCCTCCCAGCAGAGGGGCTGCTTCAGCGGGGTGGTCCCTGTACCCTAGGTGGGGGTGGGTACTGGAAGAGAGAGAGGGCCAGGGGTTGGTGGCCTGGGAACCAGGGGTCCCTGAGGAGGGGGAGGCAGAGAGGGTCAGGCGGATGGGAGTATAAGAAGGAACCACTGGGAGAATGGGACGGGGGGCCTCGGAGCAGTGCTTTTAGGATCAGCCCCAGAGGAGACGCCTGGGGCTGCACCTGGGACCCCCTTTTGTCACTGGCTGGAGGTGGCAGACCTGGGGGCCAGAGTCCCAGTCCCTGTAGCGGGCGGGGTCCTGGCAGGCGCTCTGCCTCAAGGTCTTCCGGGGAGCTCCATGAGGTCCTGGACGGTGCCCCAGCAGCCCCAGCGAGGGCTCCCCGCTGGCCCGCATCACGACACTAAACGTGGACAGGGTCCCGCTGCACAGGCTGTGGCCGAGAGCTTGCTGCGCACACCGGCCACCACGCCTGCAGCCATGGGGGCGCTCTGACCTGAGCCCAGGCGAGGGCCCAAGGGCTGGACCGCGGTGGCTCCCCACATCAGCCGCAGCCAGTGGGGCTGCCGGGTGCGCTGGGTGGCCCACGCACGCTGCTGTGGCCATAAATGCCACCCCCACCCCCTCCCCCACCCCACCCCCAGGCCGGGCAGGACAGGCCCCAGGACCCCAGCCGGACCCACTGCAGGACCCTCAGGGGCCTCTAACTCCCAGTTCATGGGCGAGGGGCTCCTGGGGGGCGGGGACCCTAGCCCAGGTCCGGGAGCTTCCTAGGGAACAGCCGCAGCCCAGCCCGGAGGGGAGGCTGGCACCCCTGACTCGGCTGCCCTGGCCCCTGGCCGTCTCCCGCGGTCAGGGCAGCCGTGTCCTGTAAAAGGCCTGCACCTTCGTCCTCACAACCGCTCTCCCTGCTCTGGGGGAAACTGAGACTCGGGCCCGTGGCTGACACCACAGGTGGCCGGAGGGCGCCCGTGCCAGGTGGGGGACGGGGCCCCCCGAGAGCGGCTCCTGCCCGGGGCAGGCCGGTCCCGGACTGCACCGTGCCCCTGCTGGCCTCCTGCTCACCCCCCAGGAATGCACCCCTCCCGTGCTCACATCCTTTTCCTGCCCTTCCTGCCTGGGGCGGAAACCAGTGCAGATTTGGCTCCAGAGCCCGGGCGGAAGTCAGGGTGGCCCCGGCCTGGGGGCCTGTGCAGGGCTGCTGCCTCCGCCCGGGCAGGGTGCACCTGCAGGCCAGGTGCGATGGCCTTGCGTGCCAGGTGCGTCTGCCCCTGGGTTCCTGACCACACCAGGGCTAGCTACGGCCACCCAAGTTCCCCGGGGGTGCAGCCCTAGTGGGGGTATACAGGGTGGGGGGCTTGTGCCGGAGGCCACGTCCTCTTCTCTCCTTGGAGTGCCCGCCAGGTGCCAGGGGCCAGGTCAGTTAGCCCCCCAGCGACCTTGGGGCCCGCTGGGCTGGGGCAGCACTCCGCGGATGGCAAGGGGAGGCCCAGGCCGAGGGGGCAACCCTGGCCTTCCCTGCGCCCCCGTCACGGCTGTGGCCGAGCAGGGATGCCAAGGAGAGCAGGTAAGCCAGACCCAGCAGGGACGGGGACCCCACGTCCTGTGCCGAGTGGGGGGCAAGCCGCCCACACCCCCTCCCTAGTGGCCTCAAGAGGAAACAGCAGGGGTGCCCAAACCACTGCCCAGCACAGCCACTTCCTGGAGACGCTGCTCTGACCTGAGGCCCTGGATGGACAGAGCCTGGAGCCGGGGAGGGCCCAGGAGCAGGACCTGGGCAGATGGGAGGCTGTGTGTCCTTCCACTCTGTGCAACCTCTGGAGAGAGGACGGGGCAGCAGACTCCGGCCAGGTCTCAGCGTGGTCCTCACGGCCAGACCTGCACCCCCGGGCCTGAGCCGTCTGCTGCTCAGGCTGCCCGTGTGCCTCCGGGATGCCCCCTCCCTGGGGCTCAGCTGGCTGCCCGCCCTCCCTGGCTCTGGGGCACCCCCACCCGGGGCCTGAGCCGTCCTCAGCCTGGGGACCACCTCCGACCCCTTCCCGAGCTGGGGGCAGGCAGCAGGCGGACAGGGTGGGCTGCAGCCGCGGTGCCAGGCGGTGCCCGACCGGCCGGCCGCGGGCGGGCAGGCGGGCGCTGCCGCAGCGATTGTCTGCGGCAGTTCCTGCCCGGCGTCCTTCCTGCGCCCTGGCCCGCTGGCCGCGCTCAGTGTTTGTTATTTGATCTGTATCCTCGGCTCAGCCCTTCTACCAGGTGTCTGGGCCGCTGGGAAGAAATCCTCTCCTCTTTCCCACGCTCCCCGACACATTTTAATGAATTAGCTGGAAGCCCCGCCCCCACTGCCCGCCTGCCCGCCGGCGGCTCGCCCTCCCTCCCCGGCCCAGCGCCTGTAGGGTGGCCGCAGGCCTCGGCCCAGCTCCGGCCCGCTGCCCCTTCTTCAGTGCTGGCCGCCCCAGCCCGGGTCCCAGGATGGTCCCCCAGCTGCACCCCCACACTGCTCTGAGCCTTCAGAGGCACCGGGTCCCCCGAGGGAGGAGGAGGCCCTCTCCAACCTTGCCCCCCACCTTCCATCGCTGGCCCCCCTCCAGGCCAGTCCCCCCAGGAGAGAAGGATGGGGTCCAGCCTGGCCGTCAGGGTCGGGTCTGTCTCCCCAGATCCCAGGTCCGGGCTTCTCCTTCAGAGCCAGTGAGCCACTGCCCACGCAGGCAGGGGAAGAGGGGCTTCTCAGCGCCGGGGGGTCGGGGGTGGGGCTGGCGCTTGGTGGGCCCCGCCCCCTCCCACCAAGGCGTTTGGAACAAATGTCCCCCTTTTGGACACTTTCCCCAGCAAACACGGGGGAAGCTGTGCTGGGAGCTGGTGCTGAGCAAGGTCAGCTCTGGGACAAGGAGCGCAATGACCGTCCCGGCCTCAGCCGTGCGTGAGCTCCCCACGGACAGACAGTGCGGCCGGCGCCCGAGCCCACGGAGCGGCCCCCGGCCACACTGGTCTGACCCCGCGCACGCCCGGCGAGGCTCCCGCCGCGGCCACTCCAGCCACACGGGCCCTGCTGGGGGCACCCAGGCTGCCAATTTCATGGCCCGAGGTGGCGGCCGCACATTCCCACACTGAGCTCACAGGGCCCCTTTGTCTGCCCACCCTGACGCCCGCCGGGGGTGTCAATGGGACTTTTCTCCCAGGCTCTGCTCCCGGGCCCGGCAGGGCCTCCAGAGGCCTGTCTCCAGACCCGGGGCCGGAGCCCACCTGGGCGGGGGCCTGTCGGCGAACCCAGCACCTTCGGGGGCGGCCCTGGGCACGGCTGGGCCCCGGCAGACGCACAGAAACCACCGACGTGACCGGGAACACCGAAACGTGTTCTCGGAGCACCACTCCCCACACCCCGTCCCAGGGAGCAGCAGGTGGCACGGCCCTGCACAGGGTCACGTGTTCACCCCTCCAAGGGTCCCTGTCCTCAGCTCAGCCTCCGCCCTGGGGCGCAGGGAGCTGGAGACCATCAGGAGTGCCACCGTCCAGCAGCAGGGGAGCCCAGGCCCCCTTCCTGGGTCTACAGACAAGTCCCCACAGGACCAGCAGAGCCAGGGAGGGGCTCCTGATAGCAGTGACACCCCAGGGCGCACCCACGGCCAGGCCCAGCACAGGGCCTGGGATAGGGGGTCCTGTTTCTGAGGGGAGCAGGTCAGAGCAGAACAGTAAGCCCAGCAGCCTCAGGAAGTCCAGAGCGGGGGCCCTCAGGTGGCCCTGGCTACCGGGAGGAGCCCAGCGGAGTCAGCCAGGGTCAGGTCTGAGGGCAGCTGGCCAGGGGCAGCCAGCCCTGGGGTGGCCTTGCCCGGTTTCTCTTGTGGTTTGGCTGTGGTCCCTCCCAGAGCACCCAGCAAGGCGGGGGGCACACCCACGTGGGTCGTAAAGCATGGGGTGTGGGTGGGGGACCCATCCTCAGACAAGGCCTGACGGGGTGGTCTCCCCAGCTGAGGCCCGGGGCTGCCTGGTGGGGAATTCCCCGTGACTTCTGAAGGGGTGCAAGTCCCTGCCTGCCGCCCCGCTCGCGGGCCCCGCCGCCAGGCCCCCCGCTCCGGGAGTCGTTTCTCCCTAATTCCCAGCGACCACAGCCGAGCCGTAAACCGTAAAGTCCTAATGAGGAAATTTGGCGGCAGCATGAGCGTGTCAATAAAAAACGGGTTTATAGTTTGGGAATGAGTCACTTGAATTCCCTTTCAGAGCAGTCCTTGGTGCCTCCCCTGCGGCTGCTCACCTGGCCAGGCCTCACCTGTCCCCATGGATGCTGGGGGTGGCCCACGAGACGCAGGCAGGCCCTGCGGACCTGCGGACTGACCTCCAGCCAAGCAGCCCCCAGCCCTGGGCATCTAGAGCCCCCACGTCTTCCCCAGGACAGTCCTCTGGGTTCGATTCCTCTTGACAGTCAGGTTGGGGAGCGAACACGGGGTGACCAGGGCCGCCAAGGGAGGCGCCCGCGCACCAGAAGGACCCGCATGGCTGAGGCCACATGCCGGAGCTGGTCGTGGAGTTGTCACCCGTGGTTGACCGTGCGTCCCAAGGGCCAAGCTGAGAGAGTCTCATCTCCGCGCAATTCCGGGGACGAGGAGGCTTCTGGCTGGCGCTCTGACATCTTGGAAGGAGACTGGGGTCTCGACCCGCGCTTCCTGGGGTCTGAACCCCCACCCAAGGGAGGCCGCCCTCGGGTCCATCTGGGGGTCGCGCTCGGTTGTCGCCGCAGGGAGCTTTGGAATTACCCGAGGGGCCGGAGGGAAAGTGGGCGGGACGACGCCAGAGGTACGGGGAGGGGGCTGGGGGGCGGGGTAGAGGGTCCGGGGTGGGCGGCGGCAGAGCAAGGAGCCCACACGGCCACCGGGTTCCCAGTCCAGCGCTGCCGGCGACCAGCGCCCCCTGCCGCGAATGGCGCAACTGCCGGGACACACCCACCTCGGGCAAGCCTCGCCCCGGTACCGCCCCCATGCCGCGCCGCCCAATCGCTGGGCTGTCGGCGAGCGCGTCACCGGCGCTCCATTGTTATGCAAATATAAAGGAGGTAAAAGGCGCCCCGGCGCGGCGGGCGGGCGAGAGCAGCAGCGCGTGGAGAAGCGCGTGGGGGCCGTGTGGGAGCCACAGCCGAAGCGAGCAGGGACCCGAGAGCGCGGCGTCGCCGCTCCGGCTCGACCGGCCCCCCGCGAGCGCAGCGCCCGCCCCCGTCGCCCGCTCGGCCGGGCGCGGCTGGATGAGGCGGGGGCCCCGCAGCGGCGGCCCCCGGCCCCCAGCGCCCGGAGCGCCCAGGGGCGGCGTGCGGGGCCTGGGGGCGCCGCGCCCTCCATGCGCCCAGGCGCGCCCCGAGACAGCCGGGGGCCCGCGCCGCAGCCGCCGCCCGCGCTGAGCCCGGGCCGGGCCCGCGGCCCGCGCCCGGCGGCAGCATGAGCCAGGCCGAGCTGTCCACCTGCTCGGCGCCGCAGACGCAGCGCATCTTCCAGGAGGCCGTGCGCAAGGGCAACACGCAGGAGCTGCAGTCGCTGCTGCAGAACATGACCAACTGCGAGTTCAACGTGAACTCGTTCGGGCCGGAGGGCCAGACGGCGCTGCACCAGTCCGTCATCGACGGCAACCTGGAGTTGGTGAAGCTGCTCGTCAAGTTCGGCGCCGACATCCGCCTGGCCAACCGCGACGGCTGGAGCGCGCTGCACATCGCCGCGTTCGGCGGCCACCAGGACATCGTGCTCTATCTCATCACCAAGGCCAAGTACGCGGGCAGCGGCCGGTGATGCCCGACCCGGACGCGGACCCCGTGCGTGTCGCCTCTGCTGGACCTTCCCGCCAACTACCTCGGTGTGCGCCCGGCCCTCGGCGCCGCGGCCACGACGAGTCCGGCGCGCGTCCCTGCCCACGGGGCCCCCGCGGCGCCCGCCAGCCGGGGTCGGCGCCCCCCCGCGGCCGTCCGCGGCCCGGCCCGAGCGCTTCCCACGGCGCCCGCCCGCCGCCGTGCGGGTGGGGGCGGGGCGCGGGCTCCAGCCCCTTTGAAATTTGAGTCTCGCTGCCAGCCAGTTCGGAATCCCGAGATACCGGATGCCCCGCTCGCACTGTTTTCTCCGGAGGTGGAAGGCGGTTGGCGGGGACGCCCGGCTCGGGGCCGACGCGCCACGGAGGAGACGCTCTGCTGTTGCTGGGATTCTAAACTATTTATCGTGTGTCTATTTTTGTGGGTGAAGTTTGCGCGCGTGATTTTTTTGGTTTGGAAACTTGTGCGTGGTCAATGTGGTTGGGTGGGGGGGGGGGAGATGCATTTTTTTTTCCTAGTCTTACAACTAAAAACTTGAGTCTGTCATTTCTCGGTTGCACTGAAAACACCGCCCAGCCTGATGGTTTTCCCATTTCCTCTCGCTCCTGTGTCCCTTCCTCACCTCTCGCCCCACTCCTTTCCCTCCCCACTCTCTCTCTCTCTCTCTCTCTCTCTCTCTCTCTCACACACACACACACACACACCCCATCCCGTGTGAGCTTTGGAAGCCCCCCCGCCAGCCACCACCCCCAAACCTAATGGTTTTGCAAAGTTTCCGCGGGAACCTGGGTGCTCGGGTGTGGCGGTGACTGAGGGGGGTGGTGGGGAGACCATACCTTTTCTGGTGCGTTCTATTACAGTTAACAGTCAGTTGCACACTTTTATAAAAAAGTAAATGGATTTGCCACAATTAAATGTCATAACATTTATGACAGAATATAAAATATTAACATATTTTAAGCCAAGTTTTAGGTGTATTTTTTGAATCTTGGTTATGAACCCAATTTTAAAGGGCGTTGTATCCAGCGTTGTGTAGGCAACAGTGTACCCATATTTATATTTTTATAAAATACCTATAAGACTGTGAATCTCTTGTGCTAATTGCTGAGTGATCGGAAGGGCTGTTTGCCCCTCTTCTGCCTCCCGGAGTTTCGAGAACCGGATTCGAATCCCCGAAATCCTGCCCTGGGGGAGGGGCCGCCGGGAGGGCTGCTGGGGGTCCTGGGCGGGAGGCGGTGCTTCTGCGTCACTTTTGCGTCCAGAAAAGCGCCCTTCCCGGTCTCCGCGGTTCCAATTTTCTATGCAACCCCACACCCCTTGTTGTTTTGATCCTGAGAAATAAAAGGGAGGCTGAATTATTCAAATTTAAATGAGGCTTCCTGGGTAGAAGTGCTGCTGACCCTTCGTGCAAAAATGGGGAGCACTTGAGGACACAGGTGGGTGGAGGCCCTTTGTGCGGGACTGGTCAGATCTGGGCCGTCCTCGGCCTTTATAAAACCCTGTGTGAGAAGAATATATTGATAATGTCAGTGACACAAGCAGACATTGAAACTGAGGCACAGATTACTCCAAAAGGAGTTTTTCTGTATATTTTTTTCTAGATGCAAATACCTTTTTAATTATGTTAATTAATGTTAAGACTTTCTAGGCTTATGGAAGCTGTGTATGGGTCCCGGTGTGATCACTTCTAACTGGATGAAGTCTGCAGCACATTCCTGAGTGTACGATATACTTGTAGCCCAGCGTGAAAAATTTATAAATAAATTTTCATTGATCTTTTTATATTAAAAAAAAAAAAGGTCTGTTGGTTCTTCTTGGGCTTGGCACCCAGGACGAGGCTCAGGCTGCAACATGCTCTCTGTGGGTGACAGCTACACAATGCTTGGCTTGTTTTCACCTAAAGACAGAGCTTGGTAAACTGGCTCTGGGCTCGGCTCCACTGCCGACCCACCGTGGCCACGTAGGATGTGTGGCCGCACCAGCAGAGCGGGCGCCCTGAGAGCAGCCCACTGCCTCTGATCCCCAGCAAAGCCGTGGAGGCCTCTGCATGGCACCCCCACCCCAGACCCCACCAGCCTGAGAGCCCCGGGGGGTGCGGGGAGGGCCCAGGCCCCTCTTCTGGCCGCTGTGGGATCATGCTGGACCATGTGCCACACAGAGGGGTGTCTTTTCGACTTGGGGGCACATCGTCATTGCTCCCTCCTGACGTGGGAGAGGCCCCTTGTGCACCTGGGGGCTGAGGCAGCCACTTCCGGAAGAGAACTAACCCTGAGCCGGGCTGGAGTGCTGGCCAGTGCCAGGTCCATGAGTGTGATACATGGAACGGGGTGTCTGTGGGGGGCCCATGTGGGCAGGGGATGGGAGGATGCCCCCCGCACCCCCTCCAACGCTGTCTGGCCCCTGTGCAATGGCCAGGGGTGTCAGCTTCCCTGGCAGGAGCTGGGATACAAGGCCCTCCCCGAACTGGAAGTCTTTCCCACAGGGCCCTCCGCAGTCCCACTGTGTGTCTCCTGCCCCCTTCTGCCCTGGAGTGCGTTCACAGTACCTGATCTGTTTGTTTCGCAGGCCCTTCCGCACTTACTGTCCCCTGGCCAGCCTGCTGGGGACGGGGGTGTCTATCCTTAGACACCCGCAGAGATGAGAATATTTGATGCAAATGACCTCCCCGGAGGTGGTGTTCACCCAAGGCTGACAGGTCAGCAGGGGAAGATGTGCCATGAGCCTTTGGGGGATGCCTGGACACGAAAGAACTTGGAGGTTGGGGTACCTGGGCACTACGGGCCCCTCATGGGCACAGCAGGCAGGGCCTCCATCTCCCACCCAGGGCTCTTGCCCTCGGGAGCAGGAAGAATCGAAGGTGATGCTTGTTCTTGGCCTTGGCCTGTGAGGCAGGGGTTGAGGGGCGCTGCCCCAGCTGCATGCTCCTTCAAGTTCCCCTGCTGGCTGGCCAGTGGGGCCTGGGCACTGGGCACATCCCAGGCACACAGCTGCCACCATGCAAGCCTGTGGCTCCCTAAGGAAGACACGTTGGATGGAGGCAGGCTTTGTGCTTCTTGCAGGAGGGACAGTTTTCTCTCTGGTGTGGCCCAAAAAGAAGCCAGGCCCCACTTGGCCCCATGTGGGGGAGCCCGCTGCCTTTCTGCCCAGCGTCTGTTCCTCCCCGTCACTGGGCAGCACGCTAGGAAGTAGAGTAAAACCATGGCTGTCCCTCCACCACGTGGGGTCAGCACAGTGTGGCCTCTTGCTGCAGGATCTCTGTGCTCAGCAAACAGGAAGTGGCACTAACAGCAGCAGGGGACCAAAGTTGTCACCTGGGAGTCCCCATCAGCCCTCCCCAGGCAGGCTCTTTTCAAGGCAGTTTGTGGCCAGGGTGAGAAGCACAGCTGACCCTCTCCGCCTGGCCTCCGGGGCCTGCAGGTGTGTGTGTGGAGGCCAGGTGGGGAGACCCAGGGGGAACCCCTGGAGTGGCTGCCACGGAGAAAGGAGACAGAGCAGATGGACAACGGGAGGGATGGACCACCTCACGCCCCTAGCCGGGAGTGCTGACAGGTCCTGTCCAATTGTCCGTCTGTCTGACCTGACCCTGGTCAGACAGGAAGCGTTGGCCATTGGACTGGATGCCGCAGAGAGACCAGGAAGCACAGGAACATGGTCAGCCGGAAAGAGTGATGTCTAAAGGCAGCAGGCGTGGGAGCCAGGCCGGGGCTGGCCAGAGGAGAGAGGACAGGATTTGGAGGCCAGGACCAAGGGCCCAGGGCCAGGGAGATGGGTTAGGAGGAAGACAGACGAGGGCTACCCTCTGGGTCTGTCCCCCAGAGGCCTTGCAGCTCAGCACAGGGCATTACTGGGATGCACATAGGCGTTGGGGTTCAGCCCTGCAGCTGTGACCTCAGGGAGGGCCAGTGTCTCTGGACGCCCCTGCAGAGTCCAGAGTCCTGCGTCCACCCGGACCTCGGACCTCGGCAAACAGGACAGGAGGCCGGCGCTGGGGCAGCTGGGGGACAAAGCCGAGGCCAAAGTGTGAGGGCGCAGGCCGCAGGGGGCCGTGGGAGGTCTGGAACCGCCGAGGCGGCCCCCTCCTGGGGCTTCGGTCTGGGGAGGCCGCCCTCCCCCACCGCCGGCGGCTCGCTCCACTCGGCGGCCTGGGCTCCGCTCCCCCGCCCGCGCCCGGCGCATTCTTCGGCTCTACGTCCGACCGTCCCTCCGTGCGTCCGTCTGTCGGTCTTTCTTCTCTCGCCCTCTCCAAAGCCGCGGCCCCCATTCATTCCCGAGGCCTCTGCCCTCTCCTCCGCGGGTCCCCGCTCGGCGAGCAGCTGCTATGCTAATGAGGGCGGGGGGAGGCGGGGCCCGGCGGGGCGGGGGCGGGGGGCGGCGGAGGAGCCTGGCTCGCGGGGAGGCCGGGGGAATCTAGGGGACCGGGCCGGGGAAACCAGCGCAGCAAGGCCGGGGGCGCGGCGGGGGCGGGGGCGCGGGGCCGCGGAGGGCCCGGCACGGGGCGGGGGCGGGCGCTCACAAAGACCCCATCTTTGTATTCAACACCAGCGGGGGCCGTCCAGCGCCGGGGGGGGGGGGGCGGGGCCGCCGGCGCCCTGGGAAGGCACCCCGGGCGGGCGACCGGGGACCGGGGACGGGGGCCGCCCCCGACTCCCAGCGGACCCCGCGCACCCAGTCGCCAGGCACGGGCTGTGAGGGCTGCAGCCCAGCTGTCATCTCCGCTCTCTCTAGGGTCACGGCTTGGGACCCGCACCTCGACCCTCCCCCGCCGCGCCCAGCAAACGCTGCTGCGCGTGGGGCGCTGCCCGGCGACGGACTCTCGGGCACCCTCGCCCGCCCCCAGGACTGGGTGGTTGCATGCGGGTGCGGTGGCGGAGCCCCGGTGAGGCGGCGCCCGAGGACCCAGGGCCTCGGTGACATAGGGGCAGGTGTGGCGGTGGGCGCCAGCGGGAGACCAGGACCCTGCGTGCCGCCCACCGGCGCCCGAGCGGCGACGAGGGGTGGGGGCAGGGGGACACCGCGAATCGGGCTCTTGGAAGACCGGGACGCCCTGTACCCGGGGACCGACCTCGCGCCACCTCGCCTTAGGAGGGGGTTCCACGAGTGGGGACGGCGGCAGCGTCCGCAGTGGGTGCAGGGCTTCGGGGTAGCTGCCTGGCGGCGGGGCCGGGACCCGCGTTGGGGCGCCCAGCGAGGATCGCGCGGCGCGGGCTGTGCTGCCGCCCTGTGGCCACGGCGGGCATTGCACGCACGGGCCCGGTGGTCTGAGGCCCGCACGACCCCGACGCACTGCGCTGCGCTGCGCTGCCGCCGCCAGGCCGGAGTGGTCGGACTTACGTCCTGCCCTGCGCGGGGCCCAGCGCTCGTTGGGGTTTGGCCCGCTGGGCCTCCGCGGGGCGCGGGGCATGGGCAGGCGGGGGGACCTTCGCCTCCGTGCGATGGACAGAGGCAGGCCGGCCGCTGAGGGAGGCTGCACAGGGCTGGAGCGCGAGGGGCAGCGTGAGAAGCGGAAAGCAGTTCCCATGGGAGTGACCGGCCTAGACCAGCTCAGTGGGGAGCCCGGGCTGCAGGCGCCAGCGCTGGCCGCGCTGCATACGAGGACAGGGCACAAATGCAGGATGTTCAGAGGAGACAGCCCAGGAGAATGAGAAGAGCCTGGGATCAGCCCAGGTCTCAGGTGGACGGCTTCGGGAGAAAGTGCCCAGCAGCCCCTTGGCAGTGTTGCTTAAGTTAAAACCCTGCCGATTCGTGGGGCCTGGAAGGGCTGCGAAGGGACCAGAACATGGGGGCCCCTGTGGCAAGGCTGCTGTAGAGTCGCCCAGCCAGATGGGCAGAGACGGCAGTCATCCCACGGCCCAGCAGGGTCCATCACACCTTCAGCGCGTTGGAGAAGGGGCCAGGAGTGTGGACTCCATTGCAGCTCCGGGCTTCTGAAGCCCCCAGAAGGAAACGCCAACCAGGACCTGGGGACGTCACCCCATCACGGTCCCCATCAGGCAACTGGCATTGGTATACTGTCCTCCTTTTTGGTGGAACAGGGAAGAGAGGACATTCCAGGTCCTGAAGGCCATGACTCAACAGTCAGGACACAGGAAATGGCCAGCACATGTTGCACTTGAGGACACAGACCACATCCGTCCCACAGAACCATCAAGACCAGTCATGGGGTGCTACCAGATCACCCCACAGAGCCTAGAGCCTCAGCAGAGGGGGCCTGCTGGAGGCTGGCATTTGCAAACTCTTCCCAGCTTCACCCCACTGCACCCCAGCCCATTCCAGCGCAAGAGCCTGTGCTGGGTATGTGCAAGGAAAGAACCCACTTTGTGCAAAGTCTTGCCTACTCCAAGAAGGAGCCTGAAGACCAGGTTTACCCCCGATACACATCCCCCCAGTGGATGACACCCACCTGTGCAGGTCCACGGGGGCAGGTGGTACCCTGTAGACAAGAACCCCCAAGGCAACCAAGCCCAAAACGTTACATCACTTCCCTAAAGAGAGAGGACGGAATTCAAAACAGCAGTGGTGTAAACAGGACAGAATGTGTTTGTCATCGGAGAAGTTGCAGCAGGTGGTCCTGGGCTGGTACGCTGCGCTAGCGTGTAGGCTCCTCAGATATATTTTTCTGCTGGATGGGCCTTTCATTCGCATGACTCAAAATGGCGGTACAGATCCAGCCATCAAGTCTACATTCCAACCAACAGTGAGGGGAGGGAGTTCCCTGATGGTGTAGTGGCTTAAGGCTTCGGCGCTGGCTCTGTCAGCGCTGCGGCCTGGGTTCGATTCCCAGTCAGGGAACTGCCCACATACCAAAAAGCAAAAAAAACAAAAACAAAAACAAAACAACAAAAAAAAAAAACAGTGAGGGGAAAGGGGCTAGCTGGGGCTTGGGTCCTGTCTTTGCAGAGTACTGCCTGGATGTTGCTTACATCCCATTGGCTAGAACTTAGTCACCTGACGAAACTTCCCATGAGAACTGGGAATTTAGTGTGTTGACTTTGAAAAAATAGCCAGTTAGGGAGTTCCCTGATGGTGTAGTGGCTTAAGGCTTCGGGGCTGGCGCTCCCAGCGCTGCGGCCTGGGTTCAATTCCCGGTCAGAGAGCTACCCACATAACAAAAAGCAAAAAAAAAAAAAAAAAAAAAAAATAGCCAGCAAGTTCCCCAGCGAAATGGATTTCTTCAAGAACAGCAAAGAATTATAATTAGGGACACAGACACAGACACTATAAGTCTCCTGGGGAACCACAAGCAAGTCAGGAGTGCAAAGCAGAGGACCCTTCTTTCATAGAGGAAAGGGGGCGGGGCTGTTTCAAAGAGCCCATTGGAGGAAATGCAAGTGTCGTGGCTTCTCATTGGCTGGGTTGTAACTGGCTCTCTAGCTGAGTGGTTGCTGGGCAAGGGGAAGATCCTCCTTCCTGCTGGAGTGAGTAGGGAAGAAAAACCATCAGTTGGCGATGGGAAGTGTGTGCCTTCCTGTTTGGGGTAATTTTCCTCTCCACACGTTGGTACTCAGGGCTGTGCCCGCTTAAAATGGGGTCGCGGAAGGGCTGTGGCTGCGGGGATGGGGATGGGAAGCAGTATGTGTCTGCCCTGGTGACATCGACGTCCAGGCCGTGTCATCAGGCAGCGCTGTCTGTGCCTTGTGGTCCTCCCACCAAGGGTACACGCAGCACCCCAGCTTTGGACATGCAAAACTTTGCGATCATTAAAGCTGTCCGAAAGAAAGGCGGAAGCCCTCCGGTGCTGGGCGGGGCCTGACTGACGCCACCTGCACCGCCTGTCCGGCCCTCCGCGGGCAGCGTGTGTAATGCTGAGTCGAAGGGACACAGGTCAGTCACACCCTAGGAACAACCTGGTGTCTGAGAGAGCGGAAGTGTGCGTGGATGCCCTTGGCCCTTTGCCCCGCACTGCTGGTCACTGCTCGTGCTCCCCACCTCCGCCTCCCTCATCCTTATCTCAGAGGAAAGTAATAAGTAACTGGAGTAACTGTGCACTTTGAATTCTCAAGGCTGTTGGGTCAATAAAACGCTCCTTCGCGGGTCTCCCCAGGGTGTCTCTTCGTGGGTGGCTCCCTTTCATTTTAATCGAGACGGAAAGAAGATCGTTAGGTTTACCGTTTGTGTTCCTCACAGATCAATGTGTCGTGGTGTGATTCCCACACCATAAAATGCAGCCCTTCGGGGCCCGATAAGGGCTGATCGACGTTTGTGCCCAGATAATGAGCGCCACAATCAAACTGGAGGCCATGTCCATCACCCCCGAAAATCCCCACGCGCCCTGCCAGCCACGTCCCCGGCCCACGGATCGACTGTTCTAGACCTGTGCGCGAGAGGGTTCCTGCGCATCCTGGGGAGGAACAAGCGGCCCCAGGGAACCCCAAGGCTTGCCGTCCAGCTGAGTTGTCTCTTTCCCCCGTGAGGACCTGCAGCAGCGTCTGTGTCACCGTGTCACCGAGGGGATTCGGCTGCAGGGAGGGACTCCCTTCCCCTGGGGATGGGGGCCCGCAGGGCGTGCAGGTGCGTTCTGCCAACATCAGCTGGAGATTTTGCCCCTAAAGTGCTGGCAGCTGATCCACATCTCCCACGTTGGACGGCAGAGCTGCTGGAGATGGAGCAAACCATGGTGTTGAAGGGCCCTTCGGTTCACCTGACCGGTTAGTCAGACAGCACCTGTCGAGTTCTAAGGTCATTGCCCGCTTTTGGGAGAAGCAAGTACCAGCACAGCATGCTTCTCCAGGGGGTCTCCGCCTGCCAATGAGAAGGGGTGGAGGAACTGGGGAGAAGGGGGTGGGCACCTCTCAGAGGGGACAGGTTCAGAGACCGGAGCCTGTTCACTAGAGACCCTGAGGCAGGGGCCACTGCACAGCAGCGGGTGGCCGTGTGGCCCAGTGTCCAGAGGACAGAGATGCAGCCAGTCTGGACAGGGGCTCCTCTGAGCCCATGGAGTCCTGGGAGCCCCTGCGAGGATGCCGGAGGTGGGCGGAGGGCTGAGGGCTCCTCAAGGGCTCATGTCTGCAACCTGCCTTTCCCCGTGTCCTGGCTCTTGGCTATAAGAGCTTCTGATAGGAGGTTTGGCCGGACGTGACAACCAAGAAGTTTAGCGGCTTTTCTTGCAGGTGACTCAGCCACGGTGCGAGCAAACTGATTGGCCAAATGAACGAAATCTGTGTGGGCACGGCTTCCCACGCCGTCCCCGTCTTTCCGGGAGAAGGGGAATGTCTCGGCCCAGCTTGGGGATAGGACAGAGGTAAAGGCCCCCAGTGCATCTGCAGGAAGGCCTCCTGAGGGCCCGGAAGGCCACCTGAGGGCCCCTACGACAGCCATGAACAGCTCCGCGGGGCGTCCGCGACCAAGCCTGGTGTGCACCAACCGGCCGGCTTTGGGGGAGCGCCTGGCTGTCCCCAGGGCATGCTCTAGCATTTTGCCAAACGTCAGGGTTTGTTTTGGCTTTTTATTAGCGACAGTCTCCAGAACGTGACTCTTTGATAAACGTTTTAATTGCGCTGACGTTGGTCAACGTGATACGTCAATTTGAGGTGTTCAGTGTGATTGTGCACGTCCTTCTACGCTGCTGGGCGCTCACCACCCAAAATGCAGTTTCCTTCCATCATCATGAAGCTGACCCTTCGCCCACTCACTGCGCATGAGCCAGACAGAACGTTCTGGGCTGAGGGAGAGATTCTGAGCCTGACTGTGATGTTTGCAAATTTACTAAAAACCACAAAATTGCCCACCTAAAATGAGGCAATTTTGGAGTGTGTCTATAATACCTCCATCAAGCTGTGTGTGTGTGTTTTTAATAAACCAACAGGAAAGCGACAACATAAAACAAAACAATCTAAACGAGGCCGCTGAGGGGTGCACAGCTAGGTGGTTAAAGTATGAAGAGAACGAGACGGCGATTATCTTGAAAGCTGGGGCGTATTGCCCAGGGTTGGGGAGGGCCGGTGAGCAGGACGCACCTTGGGGGCTGCGGGGACACGGTCCGTGTCCTGTTTTTTGACCTGGATGGCACACACGTGGGTGCTTGCTTTGTGATAAATCTTTGAATAGGTACTTTTCCTGACACGCTCGTCTGGATGGCTGTGACACTACACAACATACACAGCACCAACCAGAACTGGTGTGCTCCCCAGGAAGAAATCCTACGGAAATGAGTGGGACTTCGCTGCAGAAAACTGCCAAGCTCTCATGAAAGACGTGACATCAGGCCCCCGCGAGTGCTCAGCCGCGTCAGGGAGCCACGGACCCCCAAACCCGTCTAAGCCACGCACTTCCAAGGAGCCCGCAAAGGTTTTTCAAAGGATTCCACAAAACCAAGTGCTAAGGGAAGACCCCCCGAGAACCAAGTGACTCTTCAAGCAAAGCAATGTCCTGCCAGCTGTCACCACTCCTGCGGAGCCATCGAGAGGACAGAACGTCAGGAGCCGGGAATAGCACAGACCCCGGAGCCAGCCCCACAGGCCCGTGGGACCCGGGACTCCTGAGCGACAGCAGAGGTGGGAACCAGGGCATCGGAAACAGAGGAACTGGTCATAAATAAGTCCCTAAAGTGCAACTTGAAAACCAAAATTGAAACAACAGCCTCGGTTTCATTTTGGGTAAGACGCCCCGTGCACTGGGGTGAGGCTCCCGCAGGTCCTTGAACTTCCCACGGCACGTGTAAGGCGACTTCAGTGAGGGGTGGGCGGTGTAACTGCCCACCGACGAAGGAGAAGAATGGAGCGCCGCGCTGGGGTAACCGCTCCCCAAAAGAGCAAGACAAAAAGAAGTGGAGAAGTAGGACAACTAAAAGGCACAGAAGAAAGTTCAAGTCTCTGCGTGGCCTCTGTCACACACACTTTGAAAAAGCAACTGCATGGCAGAGCTGGACACAACCATCCCTGTGGCCTCCTTTGTCCCGTATTCCGCCTCCGGGGGGTGGGATCCTACCCCCAGCCACACAGCAAGCGGGGCTGGGGCGCACAGCCCCCCCAGACCCCAGGGGGCCCTGCAGCAGGGAGGAACCCGCCTCTCTGGGCAAGCTGGCCCTTGCCCGCCTTTGCCCACCCTTTGGCCTGGGGTCTTGGAGTTCCTGGCACACTCAGCTTCACCTTGGCGGTGCCCTCACCCCAACCCTTTGGGAGTGGTGGTTGTCGGAGTACTTGTTGTCTGTGCACCGGTTCCCCCGCCCTTTCCCCAGAGGCCGTGCGCTGCTCACGGGTGGACAGGGCACACGGTGAGCGTGACCGGACCCGCCCCGCGACCACCACAGCCCAAGCTGATCTGCGCGGCCACCAGGCGGCAGCACTGAGGCCGCCCTGCGCACGGGGCTGCGGAGCGGGTGGGCGGGGGGCGCTGCCTGGCCACTCCGGAGGCCCGGGGCTGGCAGGAGTGAAGCCCCCAGCCCAGCCCTGGGAAGCAAGGGGGCCAGGGATCTGCATCTCTGCAGCTGAGTCTACTCAGATGTCTCCCTCACTTCAGAGCTCTGGACCAGGGCAGGAGGGTCCCCAGGGGTCAGAACCCCTCACTTGGGTGCCTCCTACCATTGTCAGCCTGCAAGTGTCCCCCTTTCTAGAACATTGAGGTGATTCCACTGGATTTGCTCATTGGGTGGGCCGTTGCCTTGGGGGAGGGCCTCCTGGGCCTGAGAGGCCATGACAAAACTAGGCAGTCCCCAAAATCTGTGCGACTGGAGACGCAGCCAGGCCTTTGGGCCCCCAGGGTAAGCAGGTGTGCGGGAGGTGGGCTGGTGTGAGTGTGTGTGTGTGCTGCAGGCAGCCCACAGGGCTGTGGTCACACGCAGCTCTGCAGGGGACCAGCTGTGTGACTGGGAGCTGTCCCCTCTGTACCTCTTCTGGGGTGCCTGCGACGTGGGCATTGAGGAATGCGCCTGAATTAAGGGGCTGGGAGGTGGCAGACTGGGGGCTCTGAGGGCTGGAATTAGAACCGCGAACCAGCTGAGGCTCCATAGACAGGTTTATTAAGTACCTCGGGGGTCTGAGGCAAATCCATAGGGTTTCGTCCCCGCTGCCACTAAGTGTCCCACCGGGTCCTGCTGTACCTGCGCTATAAAAGGTTCACTCTGGCCACCACCTGCTTGCAACCCGTGACGGCGAACTCGCGGCCAGCCACGCAGTAGTAGTTGAGCTGCCCCGCCAGGAGCTCTGCCCGGGCCTGCTCGGGGAAGAAGCCCTCCCCGGCCATCTCGTCCCGGAAGCAGTTGACCACATCCCGTTTGTCCAGCAGGAGGAAGGGCACGATGGCCGCAGCCTGCCACAGTGGGTGCTCGTGGACCAGCAGCTCCCGCAGGCTGGCACGCAGCTCCTCCTCGGCGCGGGCACTGTGGGCCCCGGCGAGGTGCAGGGGCAGCGTTCGCGACGCGTTCTGCAGCACGAAGCGCGTGATCTCCGCGCCGCCCGCGCCGCTGAGCAGCACGTAGATGGCGTTGTGGAAGTGGTGGGAGCGCTGCGGCTGCAGGAAGCCGTGCAGCTCGTCCAGGAGCTCGGGCGGCATGGACTCCACCTCGTCCAGGACCAAGAGCGGGGTCTTCTCCTCGGCCTCAGCCCGCGCCACCACGTCGGCCACGCGCCGCGCCAGCTCCTCGCGGCAGTCCTGGGCCACACGCGGCTCGGGGCAGTGGTGCCGCGCGTCGTACTGCAGCACGAGCGCACTGTCCTCCAGCACCGCCCGGAAGTGGCTGGCCAGCAGGCGGCCCACGTGGCTCTTGCCCACGCCGCTGGGTCCGTTCAGCGCCAGGAGCAGCGGGTGGCTGTGCACGTGCGTGGCCAGGTAGTCCCGCAGCAGCGCCACGATGCGCCGCACGGCGGCCGGCTGGCCGAACACAGCGCGCTGCATGGCCTTCTCCAGCCCGTCGAGGTCGTACCGCTGCGCGTTATCGTCCAGGTTCTCGATGGCGTTGAGCACCTGGAAACCCACGATGGCCACGAGCAGCAACAGGCAGTGCTGGGCGCGGCTCCGCTGCTCCGCGCGCGGCCGGTATTTGCGCGAGGTCTCGGGGTAGAGCACGACGCGACTGCGCCGGCGCCTCTTGCGTGGCGTCCTGCAGGGCAGCTGCACGGGCCCGTCGAAGGTGAAGAACTGGGGTTGGTCGGCGTCCTCACGCCGCGCGGGGGGCCCGGGGTCCGACCCCACGCCCGGCGGCAGGAGGCGCCGCTTGCGCAGGAGGCACACGCGGCGGCGCAGGCGGACCACGGCGCGCAGCGGCGCCATCACGCTCGGGCACGGCGCGCCGGGGGCCGAGTCCGCGGGCTCCGGGCTGGGCTGGCGGCGGTCCATGGCGCAGGGGTGGCACTCCGCATGCAGGTCGCCCTCCCTGCAACGGGAAGGCGGGAGGGTCTGCAGACTCCCGCAAGGCCGACTGGGCCCCTCCCCCCCCACGAGGTATCGCTTCCCCCCTCCCCGGAGACCCCCGAGTGCGGCTGCCCCACGGCTGCCCCACGGCCAGGGCCTGGTCCCGGCTGCCCTGATCTGGGGTGTTGCCCTTCTGACCAGGAAGCGGCTCGCCGCGGGGGCCCCATGCAAATCTCTCGGGTCCTCCCATAAACAGCCGCGGGCCCTGAGGAAGTGGGGCGGCAGCTCGGCTTCCTGGAGGAGGAGTCGGTGCCGACCAGGCGCCAATTAGGGGTGAAGAAGGGTCAAGGCCGACCCCCACCTCGTAGCTCCGACTGCCGGGCGCCGGCGGCCCTCCGCGTCCCAAGAAGGAGCCACGGGAAGCAGAGGCCTGAGCGCCCCTGGCGTTGAGAGACACCCCGCACACTTAAGGACACTTGAGGGGAGGGGGTCTGTCTTTAACTTCTGCTTTTGAGCATGAACCCCAGCCCTGTCCCCAGGCTGCGCCCAGACCCCCCCAGGTCTCATGCTTTAAAACTGGGTTCGTCCTAACATTCCCCCCATTGAACACTGATGGAGGGGCAGCTGGAAGCCCCCCGCAGGGGGTGGGGGGTGGGCGGAGAGCTGGTCAGACCAGAGCAGGAGGAGGAGGAACAGCCACTGAGGAGACAGAGCGGCAGAGTCCCCGGGTGCATGCCCCTGGCCCCCAAATCACCCCCATACCTGCAGCTGCGTCAGGTCCAGCTCCTCCTGGCCCCCAGGCCCCCAGGGCGGCCCCTGCCTGGGCCAGAGGGAGGCCTGTGACTCAGGAAGCAGAAATGGCTTCCTGGTGAGTCCGCTGGGGTCAGACACCCCCGCTGGGCCTGCTCGGGCCTGGAGGGGCAGCCCCACCTGTGGGTCCCCAGGGACTGTCCACAGCAGAGGAAGCTGGGGGGAGGTTCCTGCTTCTGTGCAAAGGAAGTGAGTCAGGGGTGCGGCCAAGGCGGGACTTGAGCTGGACTGAGGCCTTAGATGGGGAGGCCAGCTGGCTCCCTGGCCCTGGCTGGCGGGTCTCCTACCCTCCTGGGACCTGCAGCCCTCCTGGGTCGGTCCAGGCCCAGGACACCTGGTGAGACTTAGGGCAGGCCCTCCCTCAGGACCCCGCAGACCCTTGCACCTCAGTCTGCCCTTTGCAGACCCCACGCACCCAGAATCCCCTGGGAGGAAGGGGAGTTAGGTGAGTGGAGGGGCAGGCAGGGTCCTCTGCCCAGCTGGTATCCCCACGTCCCTCCTACTCTCCTCTCTCCCCTCCCTCTCTACAAGATCCCCCCCCCCCCCGGCACTCCCTTCCTCTCCCACTGTACCCCGGCCTGGAGTCCCAGAGGACAGGGTTCCAGCTCCAGAAAAGACCCCCATGTGGCTCGGGGTCCTGGTGGAATTTAGAATTTTTGCCAGGAGTGTCTCCGCCCCCTTGGCCACCTCTGCATAGAGGGACCTGCCTGGATAGCCCCTGCTCGTCCCGTTCTGCCCAAGGAGCTGGTCTTCGCCAGGCCCAGGCCGTCCGCCACCCTCCCGACCTGGGGGCTTGTCACCTGTGTCACCTCCAAACCAGTCTGGGTACCGCACCCACCTGTACCCCACAGGCCCTGCAGTGCTGAGTCCTCTGGCTCCAGGGCCCTGCCCCAGTCCATCCTGCTCATGCCCTCCTTTCACCCCTCCACCCCTCCGCCCTGCACACCTGCCCCCAGCTCTCCTCTACCTCCCTGTGCCTGCACTGGGGACATGCTGGTCATGGGCTTGGGGCTCCCCATTCTCCCCAAAATACGGGGTTACAGGCCTCCTGGTGACACATGGGAGTGACTGTCCATCTGGGCAGTGCCCTCTGCCAATGTCACCATGTCCCACAGCCTTGCTCACCAAACCCTCTCCAGCAGCACATGCTGCCCTCCTCAGTGCAGGTGCTTGGGGACCCCTCTGGCATCTCACCCATGTGACCCGGTGATGTTCAGCCTATGCCCAGGCCTTCCTGGGACCAGGGCAGGACACCTGCCTGTCCAGGCCCTGCCTGTGCCCCCTGACCCCTGGAAGGGGAGTCAGGTGAGTAGAGAGGCAGCGCAGGTTCACCAGCATGCCTGCTATTCTGCTTCTGTCCTGTCCCAGAGATTTCTGCTTTTTGGCCCCAAGGCTGCTGACCTGTTCCAATGACTGTGCACCCATCTTGGCCACACCTGCCACTGTGCCACTGTGCCACCTAGGGGTCCTTGCAGCCAACAGCTCCAGCCCCGCACACCCCCAGCCTGGGCCTGCAGCTCACAGCCTTCACCCAGCATCATCCCCAAGGCCTGCGGTTCCCGTTCCTCTTCTGGGTTGGAGTCCCCTTGCATTGACCCATCTCTGTCCATCTTGACCATGAGCCTCAGGTGGGTCCTTATCTTCTCTCTTCTCTCCTTGGCCCCACTTCCAGCCCATCCAACCTCTGAGCTTCCCAGAGAATGTGGAAGCAGCTGGAAGGGGACCCTGAGTGTCTGCACCCACACATCTGCCTCCAGAAGTCTGTGCTCTGAGGGCCCCGACTTTGCCCTTGCCCCACCCCTGGGCCATTCAGTGACACAGCCACCCCAACACCCTGGCCACTTGTCACTCACTGGGTCATTCCCAGCAGTGCAAACATGTTTTTCTTCCATTTTTTAACGAAAAGACATGCTCCTCCGGGCACATGTCCCCTCATTTTACTTTCCTCAGTCCCATTTTTTTTTCTTTTTTTTGCGCTTTTTGGTATGTGGGTAGCTCCCTGGCTGGGAATCGAACCCAGGCCGCAGCACTGACAGCACCAGCGCCGAAGCCTTAAGCCACTGCACCATCAGGGAGCTCCTCAGTCCCATTTCTGCAGGCTTCTCCAGTCCCACCCCCACAGTGCAGGGCTGCACCTGTCAAGGTCACAGTGATCTCTGCAGGGCTTGATGCTCAGCATGCCACCGCTGGTCACAGGCAGTGAGTCCTGCCCAGAATGGACTGCATCCATTCTGGTGGCCCCGAGCAGCCTTGATGACAAAACAGCTACGCTCAGACCTCCCGTCAGTCCCAGGCAGGGCTGGGCACCCAGACTGTGACCCACAATGAGAGAAATGCCCCTAAGAGGGGACCTGTCCCACCGTGCTGCTCCACCCCCCGCAGCGGCACACAAGGGCCCATCTGCTGCATTTACCAAAACGCCTTTTATTTACATGTGTGAGTCTCAGCATGTGCAACAGCTGTCCCTCACCTGGCCAGCAGAGTGCAGCAGCACACCACTCTAAGGGTAAACTGAGGCAGCGGGAGGGGGACACATTTGGTACAGGGTGCTGCTGGCCAGAGGAGGGACAGCTTCCTGCCTGGGGGGTCCCCCGTGCTGCAGACTGCCCATGTCAGCGCTCAGGTCCTCGGAGGGAGCCAGGCTGACGCCATCCCCAGTCTGTCTGTGCGGCTGGCCAGCCCCGCCCACGGCCCAGAAGCCTCCGCGTCCCGCCTTCTCCCCTTGGAAAAAAGGTGGATCTTTCCTAAACTACTGCCCGGCCGGCTCCCCTACAGCAGTGGACACCCACCCTGCCGGGCAGGAGCTTGGGAGCGCACGGCGGGCCTCCAGCAAGGGCTGCGCTCCACAGACGGTCATGGCGGGGCTGAAGAGCAGAGGAAGGGCACCCTGCCATGGGACGACCCTGGGGTCTCAGCTCAGCCCACCACTGGTCCCCATCTGCCCCCAAGAGACATGGGCCTGGCAATGTCGGGTCCACAGGGCCTCACGGGGCCTCTTCTCCTGCCGCCAAGGGCCCCAGGGCCCCAGTGCACTCCCCAGCAGCTCCAGGGGCAGCGTCAGAGCCCACTGGGGGCGGGCACGGTGGGCAGCGGCAGCTCGAGGGCTGGGGTCTCTGCGGCCTGGGCCGGGCTGGGCTTCTGATGGTCTAGCTGCTCCAGCTTCTCACCGAGCTGAGAGTAGAGCTCCTTCACTGCCTCTCCGCTCTGCGAAGCAGGCACGCGGAGGGTCAGGCCACACGCATGCGCAGAGAGGCTCCACGCAGCGAGGACCCACCCGCACGCAGCTTGCCCCGGGGCGGGGACGGGGCGGCACCCACCTGGCCGGTGGGCTCCAGCGCCTTCTGCAGGGCCTGCAGCCTGGACGGGGCCACGCGGTGGTGCAGATGCAGCAGCAGCCGCAGCGTGTGCCGCTGCACGTTCTCCTTCCTGGAAGAGGCGGACACGGCTGCGGGCCCCGCCCCTGCCAAGCCCGGGCTCCGCCCCCCCGCGCAGGCGCCCCGCCCCCAGCCCTGGTACCTCGGGGAGGCCGTGAGGAGGAAGCCCTCGAAGAGGCTGCTGCAGAAGTCGTCCAAGGCAAACTCGTCCGCCAGCAGCGCCAGGTTCCCCGTCAGCAGGTGGAGGAAGATGTCGCCGAAGGCCAGGTCGCTAAAGGTCTCCACTGCAGGTACAGCAGGCGTCAGCTTGCCCGCCACCCACAGCCCCGACCCCGCCACAACGGGCCGGGGAGGCAGACGGCGGGGGCCCGTCCCGCGTGGCTCTGCCCGCTGGAAATGGACCCGTTAACGCACTCCAGCAGAGAGAGGCCTGAACGCACCGCTGCCGGGCGGGGAGCAGGGAAGAGGCAGCGGCCAGCACCCCGCGGCCGCCTGCCTGCTTCCTCCACCGTCCGGAGGGAAGGGAGCCACTCGGCCTCCTTGGAAACTGCAGACACTGGAACGCGAGAGGGGCCGCAAAGGTGACCGCCCACGACCCACTGACAGCCCACGGAGGGCAGCTGGCCCCTGGGGCGCACACGGGCCACGGTGGCCACACCGGAAACACCGACAGGTCTGTGAAAGCGCCAAGCTAAGCTCCCCTCACTTTTGTACCAAAATAACTTCCAGGAGACAAACACGCAGAAGTGCACTGAGGGGGACCCCCAGCGGCGGCCGGGGCCACTGACGCTGGCAGCAGGGTGGCCTCACCGAGCCCAGGCAGCAGGCGCAGCAGCGCGTTCTTGTTCCGCTGCTTGGCGATGTGCAGCACGTAGTACAGCCCCACCTCGCAGGCCATGCGCTGCTCCTGCAGGAACCTGCCGGGTGGGGGCACTCAGCGGGAGCACGGGCATGCACCCCCAGGCCACCCGCCCACGGCCCCACAGGCGCACTTAGTGAAGGTCTCCGGAAGTGTGTTTGGGTACGTCACCGGAGCCCTGTCCTCGGAAGGCAGCTTCTGGTCCACACTGAAGGCGTGGTCGTCCACCACGAGGGACATGAGCGTCGGCAGGAACCTGGTGATGAGCTCCACCTCCTAAGGGAGGAGACCCAGAGCCCTTCCGACACAGCCCCACCGGTGCCACACTGTCCCTCCCCGCGGCCACCAGCCCGACGCCCTGGCAGGGAGCTGGTGCCAAGGCTCCCGGCCACCTCCCTTACCATCTTGGGCTCCTTGAAGACTTGGCTGTCAATCATGTCCCAGGCCCCCTGGCCCAGTGCCAGCAGCCGGAGCAGCAGCAGGAGGTCAGGGCTGTCCTGTGGAGGGACGGGCCTCAGCACCTGCTCCCAAGACACACTTCCCCACCCGGCTCGCTGCCCGCGGGGTCCGAGCACTGCGGCTCTGCTCGGGCTCCACATCGTGCATGTGTGGGCAGCCGAGGGCACTCACCCTGGGCAGCATCTCCTGGCTGACTAGCTCCTGCAGGTGCCGGACAGTGCTCAGTGACAGGGTGTTGATGGCAAAGGGGTCACACAGGATCATGGACAGATCCCTGCAAGCACGACATGGATACAGGCAGGTCCTGACCCACAGGAGTTGGCCACGGGCTGGGCTGCCTCAGCCGCGGGCCCGGGGAGACAGTCCCTCCACGTGGAGAGACCCCACCCCACTCCAGACCCCTTTCAGAGAAGAGCTCACAATTTAAAACTTGTACTTAACTTACTCCAAATACCAAGAAGTTAAGTTCTGAGGGCTGCTTTGGATGTGAAATTCAGACCCAGACTCTATAAATTCACCCAGGGGCCCCCAGGGACGTCTACAGGAAGCACTGAGCACGGCAGACGCGCTCCTGGGCGTGCGGGCCCCAGAGACTGCAGACAGCAGGGCTCCCACCCAGTGCACGGCTGCAGTCTTGCCTCAGCCATGGGCATGAGGTGCCAGGAGGCTCCTCTAAAATGTGCTGGAATAAACACCCCACTAGACACGACCGCGCTGGACACAGCATGCTCATCTGGAGGCCCGGCCCTCACCCCAGCACTTGCTCTTGGCCCTTCTTCACTCCATCGAGAAACCCCTGCAGCTCCCGGGCCCTCTTGCTGTCCACAAACCGCTCACGGATGCAGGCGTCCAGACACCAGGTGAACTGCGGGTGGGCAGATACCCCTGCTCAGTCCTGCTTGCACCACCCCCAACGCAGGTCAGTCTCAGGACCACCGCGTCCCATTGCCCAGGCCCGGCTTGGTGCCAGGTGCAGGATGGCACACAGGCCCAACGGCAAGCCCCAACCCATCAGGTGGTGTGGGAGAGGTGGGGTCTATGTCTTGTCCTAAAAGGGGCCGCTCAGGCAGCCCCCACTGTGAGGTACACCTTGAAGTCTCAGCATGGCAGCGCACAGCCCCCAGGAGACGCGGACTCAGCGGCACAACGTCCATGCTGGGGCCGAGGGCAGTGCAGAAAGCTCGCCAAGAGCAGCCCAAGGGCTCTGGGCAGTGGCCTGGGAAGCCCAGGAGGTTAGAGGAGCCAGGAGCGGCTGTGGGGCCTGGCAGGCTGGGGCGGAGGGAATGACTGAGTGGCAGGTGAGCAGGTATGGCTGTGGACGACCCTGACCCCGGCCCCACCCAAGCTGACAAAGGGGGAGGGGCAAGCGCATCCCAGGTGACCAGGGTGGGCGGGCAGCCAGGTACCAGGACCACCACATCCATGGGGAGGGCAGGGGGCCGGGGACAAGCAGGGGGCGCCACCTTGTGGCAGGGGTCCACGGAGCAGATGTCGCCAACGTCCAGGTCGTGCAGGGACATGAGCAGCTCGGCCCGCAGAGTGCAGTAATGCACGTTCCGCGTCCGCAGGAAGAGGGTGCGCAGGAACTGCAGCACCATGTCATACAGCTTCACGTTCTTCCCCACCATCTGCGTCAGCTTCTGCACCACCTGTGGGGGGCCCGGCCATGGCGTCACACACGTTCCCTTGCCATTCCCCTGTCCTGTTGGGGCCAACAGTCTCCTCTCCCCACACCAGCTCTGTGGCACATGTCAGTGTTTCCAGTTTCTAAGGGGCTGGAGCCCAGGTCAGGCCCACAGCTTCTCTGAAAGGCCGTCAGCCTGTGACTCCAGGCTCCACCAGAGCCCCCAGGAAGTCTGGCCCTGCCCAGCCAGTCAAAGACACAGCAGCCACTGTCCTCAAGGCAGTCAAGGATTTGCTGCCGTCCTTGGGCCCAGCCCAGGCCGCTGGCTCCTCATCTCCTCCCACAGCTTGAGGCCCCGGCCACCTCCCCACCTCCAGCACCTGCACTCACTTTTCTGCAGGCGTCACCACCCCACACCTGCCCCTGCTCAGGACCTGGCCGACAGGAGGGTCTTGCCGCTCACTGGCTGTCAACAGGAGCTGAGTCTCAGTGCAATGAAGGACATGAGGGGCAACCTGAAGTGACAGACGTCGCAGGAGCCCAACAGGGGAGAATAGCAGGAGCAGTGATCAACCCACTGGGCCACTCTGACAGCTCCTGCCAAGGCCTTGGGGACCCCGACAAGCAGAGGAGAGCTAGGGACACGACCCGAGTCTCAGCACCCATGTACTGGGCACCTCTAATGCCAACAACAGCTAACACGTACCAGCCCTGACTGTAGCCCAGGCTTGCCTCACACACAAACAGCGGGGCGCAGCTCGGGGCCGCGGGGCGCAGCTCGGAGCCACGGCTCCCGCAGCTGGTCCAGAGTCTAAGGCCCGTAGGGCAATGTGTCAACCTGCTGCCACCTTCTCCCTTGCAGGAATGCAGGCCGCATAGCAGGAGGACCCAGGCCCCTGAGTGAAGTGTGAAGAAGGGATAGGAGCCCACAGGCAGCCCAGAGCCGAAGGCCAGGCTTCCCCAAGATGAACCGTGAGCAGAGAGGGCAGGGCAGAGGCACTCCTGGGCCAGTTCAGGGGGCAGTGCCGTGACCACCGCGGGCATCTGAGAGGAAGCGTCAGCGCGCAGCCCGGCCTCACCTCGCCCTGCCGCCGGGCTTTGGGGGAAGGGCTGAAGAAGTTGTGCAGCACAGACAGCTCTGTGCTGAAGAGCGCATTCTCCTTCTCCAGGATGTACTGCTTCAGCAGCGGGGAGACCTCATCGCCAAAGAGCGCCTGGTTGTCCTGCCAGATCTGCCGCTTCACCTCCACTGCGCAGGCCCGGTACAGCTCCTTGTCGGCCATGACCAGCTTCAGCTTCTTCTCGGGAACCTACGTGACCCCACAGGCTGCCGTGAGCAGGACCTGCGCCCCGGGGTGTGATCAGCACCACTACCACAGGGACCACCTCGCACCCAGCCCCAAGCGACAGGAGCAGCTGTGGCTGGCCAGCTCCTCCCACACCCCAACTCGCCACCAAGCTTCAGCTTCAGAGTCTCGTTGGAGGAAGCCAGCAGCCGACATGCCTCCCAGCTGCCCCTGCCTGGGCAGCCAGCTCAGGAAGCCTGCCTGGAGCGCAGCTGGCTCCAACCAAGTGCACAGGGGAGACCACATTGTGAAAGAGCAACGTGCACCAAGCGAGGGCCTCGGCACACGTGCCCTGGGCCCTATGGCTCTTACCTTGGGCAAGTGTTTCATGACACACATCACCACCGGCTGCAGAGACGGCATCTTCACCAGAGAAAAGCTCTTCTCCAGGAGGTCTTCCAGTTTCTTGTACCTGCAAAGAGTTGCATGACTGAGAAGGCTGCACAGGACCTCATCAGAAGCAGCTGCCTGCCTGTCCCCAGGCGGAGGACAGCTACAAGGATGAGTCTCCATCTGGCAGGGAGGGATGTGTAGCCAAGGGGACACAAAGTGCTGCTATGTGAGTTTCCAGGCCCACACGGGGGCTGTCACCCGCCCACCCACCTTTCCTCAGCCTTCCCCTCGGAGGCAATGCCTGACACGCGCTCCAGGAGCTTGTCCCGCAGCTCGTCAAACACGGACTGGTGGAACTCCAACCGGGGCGTCCCATGCAGGTCCAAGAAGGGCAGAGCCGACTGCAGGGACGGCAGCAGCACGCCATTCTCTGTCTGAGGAAGCAGAGGGTCAGCGTGGGGTCCACTTTGCTGACTTGGGGGGCAACAACAGACACCTGAGCCGCAGCCGTGTCTGGCCAGGCTGACCTGAGTACCTAAGCAGGCAGCTGCAAGACGCTGATTGTAACTACAGAAACTGAAAGCTGCTCAGATGTCCGTCAATGGGACAGTAGCTCAGGACACCTGGTCCCTCCATTCCGGGGAAGACACGCAGCGTTCCGAGGGACAGAAATCTGCCACTGCCCACGCGACCCCGCCCCCCTGCCTGACTCCCGCGCCGACGGGCCGGCCTCCGAACCCCGCCCCACCTGGAACTGCTCGATGGCCTTGAGAGGCTCGGTGCAGTTGGTGAGCGTCTCCTTTAGGTCCTCGCCGTTGGCCACGCCCAGATCCTGCAGCCCCGCGAACATGGCCGAGGCCCCAGCCCCCGCCCGGCTCGCCGCCCCATCCCCGCCACGCTCCGCCGGCGCCGCAGCCCCGCCAGCAGTGCGCTCGCCCGGCCCGCGGGGGCCGCCTGAGCTCCTCTCCCCGGCGCCTTCCAGTTCGACCAGGTCCCGCCGGCAGCGCGGGTCCGCTCCGTCCGCCACCGCCCACTTCCGCCCCGCACAGCCTGGTCGGCCGCCAACCCGGAAACGCCGCCGCCGCGCAGGGGTTCCTGGGAGCGGCGCCGCGCCAGGCTGAGCGGCTGCGGGGGAGGGAAGCGTTCAGGTGCAACGCGAAGCGCCCGCGCAGCCCGCCCCATGCACTGCCCGCGAGGCCCCGCCCCCAGAGCCGCCCCGCCCCGCGAGGCCCCGCCCCGCGCCAGGCTGCCGTCTCGGCCCAGCGGGGCTTGCCGCCCACCGCGCGTCCGGCCGCGTCCTCGTCTGTGGGCACAGAATCCACGCCCGGGCCGGTGGGGGCACTGCGGGACGGGGCACGGGGAAGGGGGGGCACGGGAGGGAGGTGGCAGGCTTTAAGAACTTGAGCACTGGCATGGCGGCCGATTATTTTATTCTTATGATAGTGAAAAATCCTGTGTCTGAACTCACAGCAGCCTTCTGGCGTCGAGAAACGGTCCCGTTTACGACAGTCCTTAACCTAGAGGGGCTCGGGAGGGCCTGTGGGCGGAGCTCTCGCACTTACGTCATCGGAGAGCCCTGCAGGAAGCACTCCTGGGTTACGTCAGAGCTCTGTGGTCACCAGCCCCGCCCCCTAACTTCCTCTTCCGTCTGTAAAGTGCTTCATTTTTGTCCCACTCTGTGCGTGCAGGTGGGTCACCGTGACTGCACTTGCCCGATTGCAACCCTTTCTGTTTCCCGAATGCTTTTTGGTGACGGAACGCCTGTTTTGCGGTTGACAGAATATTTTCGCTTGAGGAGATGGAGCACGGCCGCCTTAGCTCTCTGCACCAGGTCCCACCAGGCGCACCCCGCTCTTTCCCTACGTGTGCTTCCAGTGTGGGGTGCCCCGCAGAGACCTGCGCTTGCAGTGGGAGCAGACAGGGGTGGCTGTCTTTCTGTCACCATGACCCTCTAACTCCCACGCTAACCCAAGGTGGCAGGCTCACAGGCTGAGGCTGAGAATACGAGTCCTGGCTTTCGTGGTGTCCCTTGTCCTTGGCGGTGCCAGAAGCTCACAGGGCGGGTGGGCACTGCCGGCTCTGCACCCTTGTCGCGCTCCCTGTTGCTAAGTGTGTAAGCCCTCTGACCCAGCCTCTGCAGCCTCTCCAGCCCCTGCAGCCCACCTTCCAGCCTACCAGCCCCGTGTCCCCAAGCTTACCACACCAAATGTCACATCCTCTCCCTTCCCATGTGCCTTTGGTTTCCGGGGTTTGCTCCCCTAGAAACTCCCTTCCTGCTGCCCAGCCTACCAGTGGCCCCTCCCTCTTGCGGGTCCTTGAAAGCTGGTGAGGACCCTCCACAGGCTCCTCCAGGAAGCCCTCCTGGCCCAGTCCCTGGTCCCCCCCCTGCCCTGGGCCAAGTCGCAAAGCCAGGGCTCCCACAGCTCTCTCCGTTGTCCGTTGGCTGAGCGGGGGAAGTGTAGGGCCCAGTGACAACCATCTGTAGTCCCACTACTCTGATTTCCAGGGGTGCTGGGGCTCCGCCCCCTTTTGGGTCAGTCCTAGAGGTCATGGGGGAATGCACTCAGGCTCCCTGGACCTTGGCCACCCTGCAGAAGGGTTGATGCCACCACCATGGGAGCAGCTGTTGCAGTGCTGAGCTCTGGCAGAGGAGACAGGAAGGGGTCTGGTCCAGGGCTCAGGTGGGGGAAGGGTGGAGGCTGCAGAGAGGACCCCTGGGGGATTGATGCTGTGACAGGAGCCACCAGCAGCTGCAGGACGGGCCCTAACCCTGGAAGGCCCAGGGAGTCTATTGCCTGTGACTTAGCCTGCAGGCCCTGGGCAAGTTTGAGGGGTCTTTGGGCAAGGGCTGGAGGGGAAGTGGGGCCAGGCCCTGAGGAGCTGGTCCTCTGGGCCCTCCCAGGTGGCTGGGCAGGCTGACCTCTCCTACCTCCACCCCAAACGTCAGTCCCTCAGCCCAGCAAGCAGCCTGACCCTCGGGTCGACTGGCAGTTGGCCCCGTCCCCTGGTGACATAGCTAGGTGGGGGTGTCCTGCACTTCACAGAGGGACCTCTCCTGTACTGCCCCAGGCCAGCAAGTCCAGGCTGCCACTCTACCCATTTTAGAAGGGAGCCCATAAGAGGAAGTGAAGGGAGTCCCCTGGTCAGGGAAAGCCAGACATGACAGATCTGTAGCGGGCCACATCTGCAGGACAGCTCACCAGGGAGGGATGACAGCCAGGCACGTGACTGGGTTGGAAGAAGCAACATTATAGCAGGAGGGTAGGCAGGTGGGGGTGCTGGGCTGGGCCCTCCTCAACCACAGCTCACAGACAGGTCAGCCGGCCAGGAACGTGGATCAGGGGTGCCCGCAGTGTCAGAAGGCCAGACCTGGGTCTCTGAGTTCCAGGGGGAGGCCTGGGGAGGCCCCCAGGGAGGCCGGGTTCCTTGTGATCACGGGCAGCCGGCCGTGTTCAGCCGGCTCTACAGCGTGCAGAAGGGGCCTGTGTCATGGCGCTTGGGCCTCCGCACACCCTGGATGACCACTCCCGGCGCTGAGGGGAAGCGCGAGTTGTAGCAGTCCTTCACGTAGTAGGCGCCTGGGCCAGGGTTACGGGCTGCAGAGGGAGAAGGTGGGAGCCTCGTGCATGCGACGGCCAGCCGCTGCCCAGCTCCCATGTCCCCTGGGCCCCTGCCCGCCCGGCCCCCACCCTGGCCTCCACGCCACTGAGGCCGCCTTACAGGAGCTGAGCCAGGAGGCAACCGCGGGCGCGCGGCTCAGGGAGAAGGAGGGCGGACGAGGGCTCCGCAGCCGGGATCCGGGAAGGATGTCGTAGATGTTGGGGCTCGGGCGCTGAAGCGGGGGCTGGGCACGGCGGCATGCACCCCAGGCCCGCGGCAGCCCGGGGCGCGTGCGCGCCTCCACTGTCTTGGGGGCGGGGCGGCAGCCCCCGAAGCTGACGGCCGGGAAGGCAGGCGGGCTGAGAGGACCGTGGTCGGCAGGCGAGGGCCACTGCGGGGGAGGACGCTGCTACGGGCCGCGCTTCGTTGCCCACAGGACCCTCCCACCCCGTCCCTCAGGCCCCGCCCCTGCCCCACAGGCCCCGCCTTCGCAGGGCCTCCCCGCCGAGCGCCCCACCTTTTGCTCCTGGTTACCGTTGGCTTTCGGGGTGAAGGGGCTTTCTCTCTGGAGCCGCACGGTCGGCCACGCCCTGTGGCCATCGCCTTCTGCAGTGGGGACAACGTTGTTGGGGAGGGAAGTCGAGGGGCACGGCCCACTCCCAGGACCCAGCGGCAGTTGGGGGGCGCACAGGGAGGGCCACGCACCTCGGGCAAGGTGCTTGCGGCCGATGCTGAAGTGGGGGTGCGGGGAGGATTCTCGCACCGAAGCATTGGGCACTTTGTACTTGGCGGGGCCAGGGATGTCCAGGTCGGTCACCATGGGGGGACGTCTCTCCAGCCCTGGCAGGAGGCAAGTTCTGGGCCTGGGTCCTCCCAGGAGGCCCCTCCGGCCCCTGCCCTGCCTGTCCAGACCAGACTGGGGACCCCCACTCACACAGCTCCTTCATGTTCCTGGTGAAGGTCCGCGGGGACTCCTGGAGGTAGCCCACAGACATCCTGAGGCCCGCAGGGAACTGCTGCCCTGCTGGGGGGCACATCTGGTCCCAGACGACCCCCAGCCGGGGCCTTGACAACAGCACGGTACTCACAGGCCTGCGAAGGTGATGGACAGCCACTGTCCACCCAGCAGCCGGCGGGCTGCCCCATCCCAGCTGCCCCCCACCGCGCCCCCCCACCACCCTCAGAGGTTACTGGGTGGGCACAGACTTCGGCCTCATGGGACCGTGGGTCCAGTGTTTGCCTTCATTCATGTAAAAATTTGCCAGGAATTTCACAGCCTTCTGGTCAAAATTCATTGTCGGGGTCTCCGGCCGCCTTCCACAGGGACACCACCGCGCTCTGTGACCTCATTGGCTGGTCATGCCCCTACCTCCACCCCCAGCCCCACCCCACTCCCGTTGCTGGGACACCGGAAGGAGGAGCACTGTCCAGCCCTGGAGGGGGTGTGGCAGTGGGTCACCTTGGCCAGGAGGACCCCTAGCCTGCCTGGATGACTCCTGGCTTGGCTCCTTTCCCCCCTCCCCCCTCTTCTTGTCCCCATGCTACCCCTCTCCTGGACTGTGCGGGTCCCTTCCAGCAGGGCTTCTGGGAAGGGTGGTATGTGATGCCCAGGTGTGCAGGGCAGCGGGAAGGAAGGATGGGGGTACTAGTGGAGGGTCCAGGGAGGCTCCCTGGAGGAGAAGGAACCCAGCCCTAGAAAAGCACAGAGCAATGACGCACAGGTCTGAGTGGACGCTGCTGACCTAGAGGCCTGGCTGCCCAGGCGGGACTGGGGTATGGGAGTCTTTCTTCGGCTTGGGGGTACAGAAGCCAGGAGGGGTCACAGATGGACAGGGCTTCTAAGTGACGGTGAGCCCCACTGGGCACCAGGGCCCTCACAGAGCCCTCTGGACTTGAGCAGCCCCAGCCCTGACCTTGGCCTGATCCATCAGGCCGGGCCTGGTCACCACCGCCTCATCCTCCCGGCCCACCTCAGCCTCTCCGAGTTGCTCCTGTCGGGATCCCTCCCATCCAGCAAGGACCCCGCCTGGCCTTGGGAGGCACTCCCCATGGACAGACAGAGACGTGGCTGAGGAAACAGGCTTTATTTGGGTGAGGGGCTCACAGCTCACGCTGTCAGGCCCCTCCATGTGGCAGTGTTCCCTGGGGGCGAAGCGGCAGCAGAAGCCACACTAGCAGTGCCGGGCCACGCCTGTCGACTGGCCTTTGTCCTTAGGTTGTGCGGGTTATGCACGCGTCTTTCCATCGGGGTGGTCACTCTTCCTATTGTTGCCGTGTCAGGTCTTTTATACCGATATCCTATCTGTTTGTAACACTTGTTGCCAACTTTTGTCCACTTCGTTTGCTTTTTACTATGGTTTGTGCTCTTTCTCCACATGTACTTGAACCTGCTCATCTTTTCCTTTATGAGATTGTGGAGGGCTAGAAAGGCCTTCCTATGCAAAACAAAACAAAACAAACCATTAGATTTGTTTAAAATGTTTAAAATGGAAACTAGTGCCAGCTCGGGGGGGGAAACCTTCCACCCACACTGCTGGGGCTCGTGATGATGTCCCCTAAGCTTCCAGGGCCTCTCATCTGAGGAGGGGATGTGGAGTGGGTAGGGACTCCTTTAGCCTCACCCTGGGGTACTGCTGGCCTCCTGGGGGTAATCAGCGTCCAGGCCCGAGTCTGCCCCCCACCCCTCACCCGCAGCTGGGCTGACTCAGCTGCTCCAACAATCCCAGTGTCCCTTGCTCTGAGGTCCTTAGTGTCACACCTCCCTGCCTGTGGCCTGTCCAAGCCTGGCTGTCCCACCTTGTGAAAGGGGAGCACACACAGGCTTAAGGAGGGCCTGGCCCAAATGGTGTTCAACAATGGTGCCTGTTCACAATGGTTGCCAGGTGACAGGGACCCTCCCAGGGAAAGGAGCCAGGCAGAGGAAGGGGCTGCAGTAAAGGTGGAGGTGAGGCCAGATGACAGCTACTCAGGAACACGATCTCTTCACGCCAGAACCTCACTATATCCCTGGGTGAGCGTCGGCCCCTGGCAGGGCAGCTGGGGCCTGTGGGGGCTCATGACCACTGTGAGGGGAGCTCCAGAGCTGGTCCTGGGGACAGGGGGGTGAGGCCTGGGGGCTACCCTCTCTGCTGACACGGCACTGAGAGCCATACCAGGTGGGCAGCATGTCAAGAGCAGAAAAGCAAGCCGAGACAGCCAGCAGCTGGCGGAGGCTGCCGGAAGGAATGCCGGACGCTCACTCCAGAGAGCGGCCCACACTTTAAAGATGAGATAAGCATCCAGAGTAAGATGATAGGCCAGGACGCCCGGCTGCCTCAGGAGGTAGCCCCGTGTAACGTAAAAATGAACCCTCGGCTGTGTGCCCCCCCCCCACGCACACACACATGCGTGCACCCACGTGCGTGCACACATACATACACGCACGCACATACATACACGCACACACACGCATACAAGCACACACACGCACGCACATACACATACACGTGTGCACACACACAGGCACACATGCACACATATGCACGCACACACGCACGCACACACGCACACACATGCACCCATGCACACGCGCACGCACACATGCAGAGCCATGTGAGAAAGGAGAAAGGCCCGCAAGGAACCAGGCCTGGGTTCGCAATGGTTCTGGGGGCAAAGGTGGGGCAGGGATTGAGGGGAGGACTCAGCCCTGACCACCATGCCCCCGTGGTGGAATTGCACTCCGCTCAGCCTTCACTTCTTCCCAGATCTCCCACCTGGCTCCCAACTCTGGTCCTGTTCAGTTGGCTGCCAACCTCCTGGGTGGCAAAAGTCTGGGCCAGGCCCTGCCAAGCTTTCCTTCCCAGTGGTACCATCTTGTGCACAACGGGCCTGGGCCCGGGCCCTAACGTCATCCCTGCAGATGCTTCCATTCCATGTCCTGTCGTCTTTTTTTTTCTTGGTATGTGGGTAGCTCCCTGGCTGGGAATCGAACCCAGGCCGCAGCACTGACAGAGCGCCGAAGCCTTAGCCACTCACCACCAGGGAACTCCCAGCCTGTTGTCTTTACACCTCTTGGTGTTGGATGGCTGGTCACCAGGGGCATGGCAAGCTGATGGTGGTGACAGGGGAGCTCACCTCATATTGACCAGGCCTCCCCTCAGTGCTGGGCATGTGCTGCCCACTCGAGCTCCAAGCACCCCAGGATGGAGGTGTTACTACCACCCCCATTCTGTGAACGGGGCCGGGTACCCAGCGTGGCTGCAGGCTGGATGCATGCCCTGCTGGCAGGGGTCCCGCCCTCACCACTGGCTCTGCCGCCGCCTCCTCTTCCCTCTGCAGTTATGCTGGCTTCTATCCGCAGCTGCGCTACCAGGTGGGGAACACCTATGGGCGCACCACGGCCCAGCTGCTCACAGACCCCAGCGTGCGGAAGAGCGCCTGCTCCGTGCTGTCCCCCATGTCCAAGCCCAAGTTTGTAGAGGACTTCAGCAAGCCCAAGCCACCTTTGATCCCCTGCCATGACCAAATAAGGCCCTACATCCCCCACTACACAGGTAAGCTGCTGCCCACTGCTCACCGCACTGCCCCTCCCTCCTGCCCAGTCACTCACGGCTGCCCCGTCCTGCAGGTCGGAAGCCCTACAAGGACTTTGAGATCCTGGGCCGGTTCTCACCCCCAGTGGTGGATGCTGAGGGGCTGCCGGAGGTAGAGGACGCATCCGGGCAGGTCTCCCTGCCTGCGGGCTTCATGCCCTACCCGCCCTTCCCCCCATGCCCACCAGGCAGGAGGGTGAACTCCAGGGACTTTGGACATCAGGGCCTGCGGCTGGCACACGAGGAGGGTTGGAAGAGCACCACCCCTGTCCACGAGGGCCCTGGGCAGTGCCAGGTAATGGAGACGTGCTGGGATGGAGCCTCACCCCAGCCAGACCCAGGCAGGGGCTGGAGCAGTAACTTGTCCCCTCCCCATGCCAGCTGTACCACTACAGGAGGGACAAGCACCAATCCCCAGCCCGCCAGCAGGAGACACTGGATGTAAGTAGGTTCCACAGGCTGCCCCAGCTGGACCACCCCAACTCAATCCAACGTAAGGCCATCTCAGGTGGGTGCCCACCCAGCCCCGACAGGCTTCCCCGACACCCCTGGGAGCGGGAGGTGGGGGAGAGAACCTGGGGTACCACCCCGACCTCTGTCCCCCAGGCTATGCTGGCTTCATCCCTGGGTTTGCCTGGATGATGGGGATGAATTACCGTGACGGGGTCACACGGGCCATGGACGAGTTTGATGAGAACCAGGTACCAACCTCGGGCCTGCTCCTGGGTGTCTGTCCAGTGTGGTCCGCATGGAGGTCTCCACCCCGCCCTTTCCCAAGGAGCACCCCTCCTTTGTCCTTGGGCCCCTGCTGTGGAGGCTCTGGGGAGGGGAGGACAAGAGACCCCCCCCCAGCACAAATCATTCCCCGGACGGCCAGCACTGTCCCGCCAGGACAACGGGCTGTTGGTTGCCTGGTGGAGGCAGCTCACGGCAGCGTTTCCCCAGTTTCTGTTTAGAAACCCCGAGTGCGCCCTGGGCGAGCGGAGGCCCAGAACACACTGGCTCAGCAACACCATCTACAACAGCCAAGGCCTGATACCGTTCTACATGGGTTTCGTACCATGTGAGTGCAGTGACCGCCCCGTGGGAAGGGGTGGGGTCGGGTGGCTGGGCCCCTGGCCCCTGCTGTGCCGCCGGCCCAGGGCAAGCTGTGTGTCCCCGCGTCCCCCTTGAAGCAGGAGGACCCCTGTACTAAACAGCCAGAGACCCACTGCCTCCAGACGCCCTGGGCCCTGGAGGCTTAGTGTGAACAGGCACAGGGGGACACCCCACCACGAGCCTCCTGCAGCCACCGCGCAGGCCAAGGGTGGGAGCTCAGCTGTCCCCCCTCCCCCCCGCCCCCTGCAGCCATGAGGAACAACTTCGCCCTGACGTTTGGCAACGGCACCCGCGAGGCCTACCGGAAGGAACTGCAGAGAAGGAAGCAGACACTATGAAAATGCTTTAATGGTGGTGTCTGTACAGCGTGTGACGTCAGGACAGGAGGGAGAGCAGGTGCACACAGTGAGACACGGCTATCAGAGGACGGGCTGTGAGTGAATAAAGAGTTCTCACGGCTCCCACGCTCCCCGGGCACCGGGCGGCCCTAGGCCACCTCCTCCTCGGCCTCCTCCTCGAATTCGCCCTCCTCCTCGGCCGTGGCGTCCTGGTACTGCTGGTACTCGGACACCAGGTCGTTCATGTTGCTCTCGGCCTCCGTGAACTCCATCTCGTCCATGCCCTCGCCCGTGTACCAGTGCAGGAAGGCCTTGCGCCGGAACATGGCCGTGAACTGCTCCGAGATGCGCTTGAACAGCTCCTGGATGGCCGTGCTGTTGCCGATGAAGGTGGCCGACATTTTTAGCCCCCGGGGTGGGATGTCGCACACGGCCGTCTTCACGTTGTTGGGGATCCACTCCACGAAGTAGCTGCTGTTCTTGTTCTGCACGTTGAGCATCTGCTCGTCCACCTCCTTCATGGACATGCGGCCCCGGAAGACGGCGGCCACCGTCAGGTAGCGGCCATGGCGGGGGTCGCAGGCGGCCATCATGTTCTTGGCGTCGAACATCTGCTGGGTGAGCTCGGGCACCGTGAGCGCGCGGTACTGCTGGCTGCCCCGGCTGGTGAGCGGGGCGAAGCCGGGCATGAAGAAGTGCAGGCGCGGGAAGGGCACCATGTTCACGGCCAGCTTGCGCAGGTCCGCGTTCAGCTGGCCCGGGAAGCGCAGGCAGGTGGTGACGCCGCTCATGGT
>PVJL010008451.1:0-65366 GCA_004026885.1 Lyroderma lyra
ATCTCATTGTGGTTTTGATTTGCATTTCCCTGATAGCTAATGAGGATGAGCATTTTTTCATATGTCTGCTGGCCATTTGTATTTCTTCGTGGGAGAAGTGTCTGTTTAGTTCTTCTGCCCACTTTTTAATTGGGTTGTTTGTTTTTTTGTTGTTAAGTCTTATTAGTTCTTTATATATTTTAGATATTAGACCCTTATTATCTTATTTCTTAAAGTAGGCCGGCATTGCTATGAATTTTTCTCTAAGGACTGCTTTTGCTGTGTCCCATAGATTTTGGGACATTGTGTTTTCATTTTTGTTTTAAGATATCTTTTGATTCTTTTCCTTGATCTCATTGTTAATCCATTTATTGTTTAGTAACATGTTATTTAGCCTCCATATATTTGTGTGTTTTTTCACGGTTTTGTTTTGTTTGGTTTGGTTTGGTAATCAAATTCTAGTTTCATATTATTGTGGTCAGAGAAGACACTTGATATGATTTCAATCATCTTAAATTTATTGAGACTTGTTTTCTGGCGTAACATGTGGTCTATCTTGGAAAATGTTCCATGTGCACTTGAAAAGAATGTATATTCGCTCTTTGAGTGAAATGCTCTAAAAAATATCAATTAATGCCATATGGTCTACAGTGTCATTTAAAGTCGCTATTTCCTTGTTGGTACTCTAACTTAAAGATCTGTCCATCGGTATCAGTGGAATACTAAAGTCCCCTACTATGATTGTGTTACTATTTATCTCTCCTTTCATGTCAGTCAATATTTGCTTTATGTATTTATATGCCCCTATATTGGGTGCACAGATATTTACTAGGGTTATATCCTCTTGATAGATTGATCTTTTTATTATTATGAAATGTCCTTATTTGTCTCTTATTATATTCTTTGTTTTAAAGTCTATTTTTTCTGCTATAAGTATTGCTATCCCAGCTTTGTTTGTTTGTTTGTTTCCATTTGCATGACATATCTTTTCCCATTCCTTTATTTTCAGCCCACCAGGACTGACAATTAAGTTTGTGAACTTGTCACCATGCACTTATGTTGGCAGCACCGTACAAACAACTCAGTAAGTTTTCATAACTTTGGTATATCTGCACCTCACACCTGTGTTCATGTCAGTGTGTGGCGGTGTCTTGCTGAATGACATTCATCATTGTTGTTGCACATTTTTGTGTGCCATCATGAGAATGTTGGAGCTTAAATTAGAGCAAGGAACAAACACTAAATTTCTTGCTAAACTTGGTAAGAGTGGAAGTGGCATCCGGAACATGTTAGTCCAAGTTTATGGAAATAATGCCATGAAGAAAATGGCAGTGCACAAATGGATAAAACGTTTTCCTGAGGAGAGAGAAAGTGTCACTAATGAAGAGAGGTCAGGGCAGCCAATAATGAGCACAACTGATGAAAACATTGCAAAAATGTGTCAAATTATGTGTCAAAATTAATGGCTGACTGAGAAGCATAGCAGACCAAGTAAACATCGATAAAGAAAGAGTCAGAAAAATCTTAATTAAAAATGTTGGCATGAGAAAAGTGTGTGCAAAAAATGGTCCTGAAAGAGCTCACTGATGAACAAAAGCAAAGGAGATTCAAAGTTTGCCAAGAGCTTTTCGAGAGGCAAAATGATGTTTTGGGCTTTGTTATCACTGGTGAAGAAATATGGGTGTACCAATATGACCCTAAAACACAGTGTCAAAGTACACAATAAAAGTCAGCCAATTCTCCATGACCAAAAAGAGTTCTATCAGTCCAAATCAAGAGTCAAAACAATGTTGCTAACCTTTTTTGATATAGGGGGATTGTTCTTTATGAGTTTGTACCAACTGGACAGTCAACCAAGGTTACTATTTGGAAGTGCTGAAAAGGCTGTGTGAAAAAGTTAGACGAAAATGACCTGAATTTCAGCTTTGCCTGTGACTCTCCCTGGGCTACCTGATAGGAGCTACAAAGCTATATGCAATTGATTGCTGCCTGTATTGAACCTGGATGCATGTGAATTGCCTCACTGTGAACCTAGGCTAGCTGCCGTTAGGATCAAACCTAGGACAGCTTAGCAAATGACCCAGGGCCCCTCTAGGCCTATTGCCAGCTGCCCAGCCACTGAAAGAGCCTCCATAGGTGCAGGGACCAGGTTAGTTGATCCCATGTTGACAATGCCCCTGGCAATGCCTCCCCAGTATACATAGCAGTATCCAATGGAATCACGGCATATGGACAGTGGTTTTTACAAAGTTAATGCAGATTCAGTCCTTGCATCAGTGCTGAGCCTGTGGCCACTTCACAAAATGCCCAGAGAAAACCTCAGCCAGCCACCACTCACTTTGGACCTGTAGATCCCTGTGAGCCATCCAGGAAAGGCTGCAGTTCAAGCTAAGGCTGACCACCTGCCACCAATAGTTTCCCAGGCTGTCACAGGCCTTTTGCTAATGTACATGCAACCTACAGCTTGTGAGGCAGGGCTGATGGGTCCAAAAGAGTTACCAAGGTACCATTGTTCTCCTGACTACAAACACACATGCACAACCCTGTACCCCTACATCAGTTCAACAAGGATTTTGTCAGACGCCAAACTTACCCCTGGCTCCTATTACCTGAGGCCCTCACTGTGGGGAACAGAAAAAATGGGGTCAGGCTTAGAATGTCTGGGAACTTTGAAATTGAAGCAATTTTCTACAGTAGAAGCTAAGCTCCAACTATAGGATTCCAAGCGCCGTGTGTATTGTTGATACTCAAAACACACTGCCATATGGAAACAAGCAAATGATTCAGAGGTAAACTTGGAGAGTCTAATGCAGTCACAGATTGAGGGCTTACCTGTCTTTCTCATTCTCCCTTTGGAAGGTGATTGATAGCAAACGTTTACACCACATTATACTTATTAGATCATATCACATATGTCATTGTAAGCTCCTTGGGGGAAGCTCCACCTGATAGTCATCTCTGTGTCCCCCACAGGTAGAAACACTGAGCTTGGAAAATAGTAGATGCTCAAGTACAAGTATATTTGAGGAAGGAAAGAAGATGTGCATAAGTGTGAAAGACCTAATAAAGCTATTAAACCATTCCTGCATAGGAAAATACACCATAACAGCTTCCAAGCCCTAAGCAAGTAATACATTTGTCACCTTAAAAAATGGCATCTTTGCAAGGCAGTGAATTGGAGCGGTCTTATCAGTCTAAAGCTTGCATCGCTCGTATCTGCTTTTCTCTGGCTGCCAGGGATGAGTCTGTGCAGAGCCCGACCAGCGAGGGCTCTGTGGAAGGTGAGGCTGGCACTTAGCCCTAAACAGGCCTTAAAGCTTTTGTATGGGTCTATTAGACTAATATACATTATTCAACAATTATTTGTTAAACTACCCATTCACTCATAATTTCCAGGATAGTAAAATTATCTTATTTATGGTTTGTGTGTTTGGTTGATGGCAGGGCAGCGGGCAGGTGAGTTTAGAATCCTGAAGAATTAAACTTAGACAATCTCACAATCTAGGTGTTTCCTTCTGCATTATCTATCTCAGTAAGAGAGGTCTTTGGTGTCAGGTGACATCACCTCTGCCCGCCACCGATTCCCATCTCAGCTGCACTGCATGACAGCTCTGGCGGAATTCAGCCGCAGCTCCCACAGGTAGCAGTCCTGTGCCTTCTGCTCAGGGTCCTCTCTGCTCGCTGGGTCACATCCAGGAGTGGTGAGAAGTACGGCCCCTGAGGCAACCTTCAGCCAATGGGTAAGTGCTCCAGCCTTCCCTGCCCTTCAGGCAGAAAACAGAGTCCCGGGCTGAGTTGAGCCCCTGAAGGTCACACACAGCAGCAATCTCGATAATGTGCATTTATTTGATTATTTCTCCTGCCTTGCCTCAGTCTCCACACTCCCTCACTCTTGCTTCCTGGAACCACTGACCAAACAATTCTCTGCACCTATGTCTATGTGACAGGCTTTATTTTCAGGCAACCATACTGAGACTAGCCCTAAATATGAGTAGGCCAGAAAATGGCACCAAAATGAGAAACCATGAAATAAAAGTGTGTGCAAGAAAAAATTTTGAGTCTGTGATCAGTTGAGTTAGCAACTACTTTTATACAGAAATATTCAGAGTATGTGGTATAACAATGGTGATCAAAATCATTTCACTCCCATTACTGAGCACTTACTGTGTGCAAGGCCATATAGGGACTATCTCATTTAATCCCCAAAACCACCCTATAGGAGATTTTATGTTGTGATTGTCTTGGCAGGTATTGACTTACAGCTCTTTGTTGATAAAATCAAGGTCTTTTTAAAAAAAAAAAAATCTCATGGGAACTAGGCATTCAATTAATATTTTTTGATTGTCTATTGAAAATATTCGAAGGACTAAATAGAAAATTCCATGTACATTTTATTTTTCCCTAAGCAATTGTGAATAAAAGGCAAGACTCAAGGCAAGGGGATTTATAAAATATGTTTCCTTAATGAGGTCTCTTCACTCAGAACAAGACAGTGAAGGCACAAGAAGGAAGCCAGAAGAGACAGACAGGTGGACAGGTGCACCTGGGCAGAGGTCAGGGAAGGGCAGCCAAAGCCACGAGGAAGCGGGTTCCTGTCACGCTGAGTACTTTGCACCCACTTCTCCTTGGACCAAACCCTGTTGCCTTGATCAAGTCCCTGAGTGACACTCGGCCTCAATTTCCTAGTCCAAAAAGGAAAATTTGGGGCTAAGTGACATCAGAGATACCGCTCTACACCAAATTTCTGGTATTTCTTCACGAGTTATTGGGAATGTCTTTTTCCTTGCTATGAATGGCCTTGTTACTTTAAGTATCTAATACTACTGAACAAATTATGCTCTCCAACAGCACCTGTGCTAAGCAATGCTGAACAGAGCATACTGACACCATGGCTGATTCTGCAATAAGTATCAAATTTCTTCCAGAAAATTAATGTGAGAAGCCATCTTCTCTCTTGGCTACCATGCTGATGAAGTAATTAGGTAAAAGTGCCATTCCCTTAAACAAAAGTTACCAAACCTGAAGGCAACTTGTTCCAATTTAGTCATTAATGTACAAGGAAATGCTGTGGAAATTATCTGAATATTTCCAAAGGGTGCACCCAATCTAGAAATCTAGAATAGATACAGGTATTTTTACGAAGTGCCATTAGAGATCAATATGTCATGTGGGCTTGAAGCACTGGCATTCTTAAGTTCATTACAACATGAACATTTAAAACTGCCTTGAACATTAGGATTGAGTACAGCAAAAAAAAAAAAAAAAAAAAGAAAGCTAATCCACTAAAACTTATTTCAATGAGGGTCCAGTGATAGAGGTTATAAACTGCTGGGAATATGCTATAATCAAATACTTAAAGAAATGCAAACTGTGATGATTATCTGATGTATAATTTGACATGGAGATATACAGACCTTCCACAGACTATACAAAATTAAACTATATATACTATATATATTTGCTTTGCTTACTTTTTTAAAAATCATGGTTTGTATGTTATTATAACATGACAACAATGAGAGTCATCATCAAAGTAAATCACCATATTTTTCCATGTATAAGATGCCCCCATGTATAAGAAAACCCCTACTTTTCTAACCCAACATTAAGAAACCCTCTCAACCAGTTAGTTACTCCTGTGTATAAGACGACTGCCCATCTTTGCTCTAACAATTTCAGACAAAAGTATAGTCTTATACACAAAAATATATGGCATATAGGTTTGGGAACTTAGAGTACTAATACTATAAATAATATATTTTTAATGTGATGCTGGGTCAATTTACTGATACCTCCATGAGGTTCCAGGAGAACCTGATCTTTGATTGCTTCCTTTGCAGCATGTATGGCTGTCCCATACCAGGCCATTATCCTCTGTGGAATCAGGAGAGAACTGACATAATTCTCAGAGAACAGATAGGCACCTCCTAATGGGCAGCCATATACAGACCCACCTCTCTGGGCCACATGGGTTCCATCATTTCAGTGAATAGAAAACAGTAAGAAAAAATAATAGCCTTTTAATCTACCACACCAAGGGTTACTTCTTGGCTCTGTCTCCAATTTTTGTCCCATTGCTAGCCTTCTTTGTTCTTGGCCTTCTCCCACTTCTAGCTTGCTTTCTTTTTGGCCCAGCATTCCCCACAGCCAGCATGCAATGAGGACTGTAACAGACAGAGGCAAGCTCTCACATGGAAAGATCACCCAAGACCAGGGTGGCCAATTCTAGCCGTGTCCCCCTCAGGAGTAGGCAGAGAAGGTGAGTCTCTGGACAGAAACTGGGAGCCAGAGCAGGCAAGGAGAGAAAAGAGATGCCAGGGGGCTCTCGGAAAAGAGGCACAGATCCAAGACAGAGAAGTGAAAAGAGTTGCTGTTGGGAACCCTAATGATTTCCTGGTTCCCCGACTGAGGTCCCATCTGGCTTGGCCATTCCCCTTTTCCCTGAGCTGTCACTGTGCTCCTGCAGAAACTCTATTTGATATATGAGCATGCTTGAGAAGCATTCTGTTCCTTAAAAACAAAGAGCTGGTTATAAACCAAGTACACTGGTTTATAGCCAATGCTTATCTCAGGGCCAGACATATAGTTCGACCTGAACGAATATTTCTTGACTAGATGGACCAAGTAAACACATTCAAAGTCCACCTTTTTGACGAATCCACCGCTTTCTTCAAGATTGCCAGAATCAGGGGCATTGCCCTTGGCTGTTTTCAGTCTTCCCAACTTTGTGAGTCTCACAGTCACACGTGTGGGTACTAGGGTGACAGAATAAAATGCTGTAATGCTAAAGGAGGAAGTATTTGATCCCAATTCAAAGAGATGCATTAGCTAGAGGACAGACAAAGCCAGCTCATTAGCTACATTTAGTGCTCTCTCATTCCAGTGAAATTTTCTTTTGAACCAAATTGGCAAATATTTTCCTCTCTAGTGCTATGTATAAAAATACATTGGTGACACCTTCAAAGCTGAGGAACTGCTGCTCTCTTCAAAAAAATTCACTCGTGTGTCATCTCTGCTTTTAGACAAGTAAATTCTTCTGAACTTATCAGAAGCTAGAGACATTTCTGCAAAGTTCTGTCTAAGGAAAGTGGAAATCAAAAGCAGAGCCATCTTTTGGGAAAAGATTTGGGCCGTAAGATCGTCTAGAGATAGTTATAAGTAAAAGCCAATATATTCCTAAGATTAATTTATGTTGAACTGTGGTTTACAAAACAGGCAGAAAATCTCAAGTGACCAGGAATTTGTAAATTTTACCTACTTCCTGGTTCCAACAGGCAAAAAGACTCTATTCTCACAGCTGAGCCCTGGACCCTCTTCCTCTCTGGACAATGGCACTTCTTTCAGGCTAAAAAGGAGTCCAGAGCTCATTCCTCTGACTAGCTGCTCAGCTCTCCTTTGATTTTGAGAGAAATCTCCATGTTGAAAGCCTTTCTGATCTAAGTTCAGTGATGATAATAATTACAATAACAATAATGATGAAATGGCACATACAGCACTTATTACCTTGTGATAGTCTCAGCCTATGGACAGAGATGCTTTGGCCAGCAATACCTGGCGCACTCCCCTGGACCTGTACTACTTGTAGCAGCCCCCGCAGACATTTCCCTAATGTTGTGCCGAAACTGCCCTTGTGGTTCTTATTATGACTGCAAGATGCTTCTCAGTAACAACCATCAGGGAACTTTGAAAAAACAAGATTTATTATTCACAGGTCCTGCAGGGTACACAGCATATGCAGGGCCATATAGAAAGGAGACAGAGAAAGAGAGAGAGAGAGAGAGAATATGAACATGCTATCCTATTTTTATTGGGTGGGGGGAGCATGGAGTAGCTAAGGTTTTGTAGATTCACTCTTTATTGGTAAATTTAAACATAAGAGATGAAATTAGGGTGCAGGAAGGGAGAAGCGGGTCATTCAGTCAGTATCTAGGTAACCCAGGGCTTTCTAAAAGGGGAACTTCATGGAATGAGGGGACTGTCTGGCTCTTTTTCTTGCTGTGTAGCTCAGCAATGTGTTTATTTAAGACGGATGGCTTTGAATTGGATACCTGGTCAACCAAAAGCTTAAGGTCAGGCGCTTATATTACAATCAAAAAAGCTAATTTTCAGGCACTTACACTGCGTATCTATTCTCATTGAATCATCACAAAATCTATATGAAAAAGCAAATGAAGCTCTCATTTTATGGAGCAGTATAAGAAGAACCCTTAGAGTCTAGGAAATGGAAGGAAGGAGTTGAACTGGTTTAACCCTTTTGGTGCTGAAAAAAATTTTCCTATCATCCCAGTGCTGAATATTTTGTGCAAAATTTGGGCCAAAATATGAATTTCACATGGGATCAATTATAGTTTCAGTTTATGCTAGTTTTTTCTAACTACTCTATAAATCAACCTAAAACAATTAAATAACAAATAAACTTGCAGAAAACATGTAGGGGCTCCCAGCCCCTATTGTCAACTTCAGTTGACAGCAGACCAAAATGGTTAAATACCCCAGTTTAATTGTTGGATGATTCAAACCTCACTGGTGGCTTACATTAAATTCAGCTCTTTAATTAACCAGCTCCCTTGCTTCCCCTCTTCCCTTATTGTGGAACAGATAATTCCATTAGGCAATGTCAGTTGAGGATCTACCATGTACCAGCCATGGCTCTGTGCAGATAACTCACAAAGTAAGTGCAAAAAGCCAGACTGTCTTCCACCAACACGTGTTCCCAAGGTCCTCTTGTTTGGGCTGAACTTTTCATGGAACCCAACATGGAATCTTCTAGAAAGGATAAAGTCTCCTCAAGGAGTTCAGGTCAGCCTTGGTTGAATAGCTCCCAGGGTCACAGTGGCCTGTTCAACAATGACTAGTTGAACAAAGTGGTCAGCCTACTGGAGAGAACCAGCCTCAGCATGCTCTGGAACCAGCTGGAGGCCACTCAAGCTGAACAACTCAGTATTGGGCTCCATTTGTAGGGTACAACCAGCTTTATTAGCTTAGAAGTGATTTAACATTTAGGGACCCAAACCAAATTTGGAGGAAGAGAAACTATCAATTGCATAAAAGGGGTGCAGCATGAAGGGCTGGCCTTTATTTGCTTGTCTGGGCAGTTTGCATCATTCATGTTACCTGCCCTTGACCTTCTCTTTGAACCCCAGTCTACATCAGGCCTTATACAAACTTGAAAATTTAATGAGAAATACTCTGAAGTTGGTAGAAGCAGAGGACATAGGGGAAGTTGAAGCAAATGGCCATGACACAAAACTTCAAATGTATCAAAAGCCCAGCTGATGGCACTGGCAGATGAGTTACTTTCCAGCTCTAAAAACACCAAGGATACAACCCTCAGCGCAAGACACTGCAATGAAGTGTAAGAGCCCCGTACCTGGAGTTGTTTTCAGGACTAATAAATGCCATGTCTTGGAGGACTAGAGAGTTGTACTCCTTCGCTCACTAATACAGTACCCACCTCAGCTTCCTGCTTGTATTGCTTCTACCCAGGACATTTTCCAATTGATAAGTTAGTTTTTAAAATCTCAGCCAGGGCAGTTTTCTCACCAGTTAATGTCTCCCACTTGCTGCATTCCTCCCTTCCCCCCTCACTTGTGCTACCCATAAAGCACGGAAGGGGGGTCTCAGGTGGGCCTGAGAGTAGGGCAGGGGGACCTCAGGCTCCCAGGAGGCCCTGACCTCAGCTTTATTAGAATCAGTTGCTGGGAGCTCTGGGTACCCAGAGCTGCCCAGTTCCCCTCCCTTTGTAGGGTTCTTCAAAACCCTGTTCCAGCTAGAGTGAAAGAGAAAGGTAGGAAAGGTTGGTGAGAACAGGCTTCTCCTCCCCAGAAAGCCCCAAGGCTACCACAGGAGCCTCCACCCCTACCTGCACCAGCTTTGTGGCTTCCCCTTGGTGCTGTAATAAGTGTCTTTCCAGTCCTTCTGGTTTCTTTATGAACTTTACTTTTATGGGCTGAATTGTATGCCCCAAATCCATATATTGAAGCCCTAGCCCCCAGTACTTCAGAATGTGACTGTATTTGGAGAAAGATTCTTTTAACAGCTAATTAGGTAAAACAAGGATATTAGAGTGGGCCCGAGTCCAATATGACTGGTTTTCTTATCAGAAGAGATTAGGATACAAACACAAACAGAAGAAAGGCCACGTGAAAACACAAGGCAAGGACAGCAAACCTGCAAGCCAAGGAGAGAGGCCTCAGAAGAAACCAACCGTGCCAGACATTGATCTTGGACTTCCAGTCCCCAGGACTGTGAGACAACAGCTGCCTGTTGTTTAAGCAACCCAGTCTGTGATACTTTGTTATTGCAGCCCCAGCAGACTCACACACACTCACAATTCTGATGTTAGAGCACTGAGGCCGAAATGGGGTCTGCCATGTAACTTGTCTATCCCAAGCCCAGTAAACAGTCCCCAGTGCTTACAACAAGACAGAATCACTGAGCAAAAACCAGTGAGAGGGCTCCTGGACTCACCTCTCCTTGTCCATTTTGAGGTGTGGAACCCACGGCAAGTGTCACCCTCTCTCACTTCCTGCCGATTGTCGTGCTCGGGATGAGTGCCACCCCAGCCTCTACGTGGAAATGATTTACCCTGGAGAAGAGATGACAGGATCAGAACTGTCGCTCAGAGTTTGATGCTGCCCAGTTCCTCAGCCTTAAATAGATGAGGACACCTAGCAAAGTAGCCTTTCACTGGGGATATCCCACAAACATTAATAAAAAGAAATTTGAAGGAGTCAGATTATTTATTCGCCTGTCCTTCCAAAATGCATCTTACTCTACCTTCCCGCTAGCCTCTTCTGCACCCCCTCCCGCCTCCCCCGTGTCCAGAACTAAACCTGGGAGTCTTCTGAATTCATTTGTGCACTTCACCTCAATCACTTCTCTCCGTAACTCATTCCATATGTACGTTACCCTCCGTGAGGAGCTCTGTCTGAGTTCTCTGTTTACTCTGAGTTTCCTAATTTTATGAACAATTTCCTAACAATAAGGTCAATTAGACTGTGGAATCCTATTCCAAGGAGAGTGGCAGAGTCCCCATCAGGGGTCCAGCCCCACTTCGCCCAGACAAAGCTCCGGAGAACTCTCTGCTGACGACATAGTTCTGGCAACCCAGGCCAGCAGCATGATCTAACTCTGCAGATATTTTTCCATCATTGAGTTCTTTGACACCGAGAGAATTCTCTGACAATAAAATGACTGTTTTGCCATCTTCAACAAAAGCAAACTAAGCTGTTCCTTTTTCTGTCAGGAGAACCTTACAAAGAACAAGTCACAATTGATTAATAAGATTTGTTTTAACAGTTATTGAGGGTCTTTCATGACTGGAGCCGTACCTGGCAAGTGCTTACTTCATGTTTCAAACTGATGGATTTCAGGAAAAGCCAACATGAAGAATAAACCAATATAATTTTAATGGATCAAATGCCCGCTTACTAAAAAACCACAATTCTCAGATCCACATTTTTATTAAAGCAGACTTTCATTTGGTGCTACAGATTTTACTAAACCCAGCATTTTTCTAAACCAAATGAATCTCATGACCAGCAATAAATTTTCTCCAAGAGATCATTTTCCAATCAGTTCCATTACAGCAAACCTATGCCATTATACTTACCTCCAAAATATACAATTACATACATTAACGTATACCAATGAATTTTTAATTTTTTGCCTGTTAGTTCAAACCACATGAAATATTTCTGCAACCGGATATTTTTATTGAGACCAAAGCATACACATACCAAACAATGCATTTCTATTCACATTCTTCTGAAGCCTAATCAAAAAAGTTTGTATTATCTGTTATCAATAAGTTATTATTCAAACCATTCTTCTACTTGATTTTGCTCACTCTCTAATCCATTAGTGCACATTTTTGGCCAACTTCTATAATACCTTCCATATCTTTCCTATTGAGATTTCCGAGCACCACAAACAATGTATTATTAATATTGTCATTATTTTGTAGATTTTAAAATGTGTGAATCTCAGAATTTTGAAACTTATGAAGAATTTTACTTTCAAAACCACAGACTTAGGATTTTCTTTTAGTTTGCTTCGATGTACTTCTTATGTGGCCAATGGCCCCAACAACACATGGTGAGCTCTTTAGGGTAAAAAGCAATTAAACTATAGTGAGAGGAAATGCTAGCATGCAGAGAGGTAAATTAAAGATTATTCTTTAGACCAGCTTGACTTGGCCAAGCTTTTAAATTTATCTGTCAGCTTTTCCCCAAAACTGCAACTCTTTAAAACTAGTCCCTAGAAATAACCTTTCCCGGTCACATTTTTCTTCTCCCTCCTAGCCAAGACAGAACACTCTCAAATTCCCTGGACACATATAAGGCCAAGTCTTAACAGGCTGGCTTCCCAGTTATAGCCATCACCACACAAACACACATGCATGTGTGTGCATAAACATATACCCAGGTTCCAAACTGACATCCCATCAGGTTGCTTCTCATCCTACACCTCCTATTCCAACAGCTTCCCTGATGTCATTATTTTTAACTGGCTTGTGACTAAAGGCAATACCTAGAATACTCTGTTTTGAGCTCCTAACTCTATCCCTTCCCCCATGGCTGGAGATTGCAATGTAGGTCCCTACATTTCTTGTCCCGGCCATCCATAATCCCAGCTCTCCTGCTTGGGTTCCAACCAGGAAGCAAGCCCCACAGGTAGTCTCTCACTTCTCAACCAGATGCAGCCCCTTCTGCACTGGCAGCCTGGAGCTCCCCTCCCCCAAACCCAGTTACCAGTTCCAGCCCCAAACTAGAAGTAATAAAGAATTATCTAGATGAACATTTTTGTTGTTGTTTTTGGATCTTTGGAACTTTTTTCTCTATCTTCAATGTTTTTTACAGCTACTTGTCAAGACTAATAAGACCTGTTAAAAACATTTCATCAGAGTAACTTGAAGATCTAATTGGCTTTATGAAGCAATTCATGAAATGGGCAGCATCCCGTCTAGCCAACTAGAAGGGCACTCCCAGGAGTTGTACAAAATGGAAGGTTTTTTATAGGAACAAAGATGTGGCAGGTGAGTTTTTACCAACAGAATAAAAGAAGGGATTAGTTTTAGACCAAGACGTCTTGAGAAAGGGGGCAAGGAAATAGCAAAGGCTTTATCATGCTGATTGCCTCTTCTTGAAGGGGGTGGTAAATGGAGAGGGCTCACATGACAGATCACCTCATTGTTGTTGACCAAAAAAATTCCAGACTGGTTGATTAAGACTACACTTTTGTTGAAAGTCAAAACTGCAATTAAATCATGTATTAAGGTTTCATGGGCTTTAGCACAGTGATACCATTTTGAGTCTGTAGTTTTCTTTTTAACAGACCTGCAAAATTTCCCAACCTGTGCTCTGTGTTGCCTGAAACTGCAGAGTCCTGAGGCTTCAATTTGCCTAATCCACCATGACTGCTGGTTGGCTTGTCCTGGCAACCTCTGCCTGGTACCCTTTCCCAGTTGACAGCTCTTAGCTGTCTATCCTTTCAGTATTCAAACCACAAGCACCCACACTCATGTCTGACTTGGAAGCCCTCTGCATGGCCCCAAAGTATCTGAACTGACATTTTTCAATATGCCACTCTCAGAGATCACAACTTCATTCATTAGATCTCTCCCTTGGGGGTCCAAAAACACATGATTACTAGAAAAAAATCACCTCAAATGATGCTGATGGAAATTTTGGAGGAAAGAATGTTTTCATAGCATGACAGGTGAACCTCCATCCATAAATTCAAATGTTCTAGAAATACCTTTACTTTATTTCTTTTCAACCAACCTAATTTCTCACCTTGTGCCCCCACCCCACCTGACTGGCAATACATTTAATCTTAGGTGCTCTTGGGGTTTTCTCCAATCTACCTGGGTCAATACCAAGGCTTTGGGAAGAGAGGCACATAACTATACTTTGTGTCTGCTACCTATTTAGCTAGAAATAAGAAGAAGACGTGGGTTAAATAAAGTCATGCAGACATAGTGACAAAATAGATTTCATTCTATCTTTCAGGTGGCGTATTTTTCTAAAAGGATGACATGGTGAATAGCTTTGTCCAAGAACCATTCAGTGTTCCAAAGGAACTCGAGGAAAGTAAAAAATATTTCTGAAAATCTGCTGTGAGTCAATTGTAATAGGGAAACCACGGTTATATATAAGTCACAGGAAGACATGGGGGAGCATATTTGTATTTATTTTATTTATAGAGATCTAATGTATATTCAGTGAAGTCCGCACATCTGAAGTGTACAGCTTGGTGATGTTTTATATATGTCCATACCCTTACAACCAGCACCCAGATCATCATGCAGGTCATTTCTAGCCCTAAGGTCTTGTGCCCTTAGTCAACACCTGTTCCAAGGATAACCAGTATGCTTTCTTCCATCAACATGGACCAATTTAGCCTATTCTTGAATTTTGTATAAATGGGATCACATAATAAATATAGTAAGTATAATAAGTACTCTTCCTGTCTGTAAAATTCTGTTTTAAAATATTGTACTTAATCCTTAATAATTGTTACTTAATACTTAATAATTCTTAATAGTGATTCTCTCAGACACAAAGCTATCATTATTGGTTTACCATCAGCATCAAGACTGGAAAACATTATTATAAGACACAGTATTTTTTATTTTATTTGCTATAAATGTTATAAATGTATTAATAAAACATTTTAATTAGTGTTTTATAATTCTTGTCCATGATAAAAATTTCAATTTGAAGCATTTTCTGACAGAACAGATACATAAGCTAACAGTAATTGTAAGCATTTTCTCCTGAAGTAGAAAATCAAAATTGAAATGTTTCCTTCTGTGAAATAGACATAATTTCTACTTCAGCCAAAATAGATATGTAGCAATAAATATGAACAAAATGCTTTTAGTCCTGCCATTCATTTTTATTTATTTTTTTTTAAATTCATTTTTATTGTTAGACTTATTGGGGTGATATCTGTTAGCAAGGATTACATAGGTTTCAGGCATACAATGCTTCAGTGCATTGTCAATTTGATGTATAATAAGTTCACCACCTAATGTGACTTCTCTTTCCATCACCTTATATTTAGCTTCCACCCTTCCTCTCCCACCCCCTTCCCTTTCTCCCCTCCCTAACCCACTCGTCCCCAAATAAACATTAAACTATTGATTGTGTCCATGGGTTATTTGTTTGTTCATTTCTTTTTTTCTTTGCTTTCAGTTTTATATTCCGCATATGAGTGAAATCATAAATGTTTAAATGTATCCTAAATTTGGCTTGCAAGTAAATTACTGTCAAGTTGGGGTATATCTCAGGCTTTATTAGAGCCATCCTGTTACAGACATTTGTTGAAAAAGTCCAGTGAAAGAGGCAAGGAAATGACACAAAAGTTATGAATGGCACCATTTTGATAGAATCCAATTGGTGATTGCTCAGCAAGGTGTTTGGAGAGGATTTCTTGAAATGATTTACCACTAATAATAATTATAATAATAATAATAATCTCCTCTTGTCCATTGTTAACCCAGGAGCAGTAATGTCAGGAACCCATTGTACTTCAAGTTCACCTTTTCCAGATCAAGGAACTTTGTTAAATTTGCCACCTTGGGTTCTTAAGCAGAAGAGACAGAAGTGCTCTTAAATCTGGGTAAATAGCCGTTTCGGTCACGGCAATACGGCAGGAGAATGAGGCAGCTCTGGAGGGTCTGGCCTTGGAACCAGACCCTGTCAACCAGGTGAGATCCGCACATGTGAGACAGACCAGAGGCTGGAGGACATCTGTTGTAATATCAAAACACGATATCAAACAGTTGTGGAAAGGTTAAAATCATATCACAATAAAAACGTACCAAACTTAACAACCTAAAAATTGATCTGTATCACACAATAATGGCATTCAAACCTAAGGAAATGGAGAATTTACTAATACATGTACCTATTTCACCCAGAAAAGTCTAGTTAAAAGTCTAGTTTAACTATTTCAGCCAGGCCTTGACAGCTATGTAAGTTCACATTTGGGTCAGGTGAACTCTGCCAAACTCCTATCCCACCCCAAGCCTAAAAGATACAAGTAAACAATGACTACAGGGAGCCTTCCTGGTCTTCTTCCTGCAAGGGGAACTTCCCTGCTTGAAGGAGACGTACACCCCTCCTTCTTGTCAAGAACCTCACCATTTAGCAAAAGCTAGGTGCCACCTGAGCACTAACTCATAACAAGACGATGTGGAACCAAGTGGAAGATTTGTAAAATGTTAATATAGAGAAATACGTATTTGCCAAATGATAGATCTACTTACCTTGTTTATTGTTCAGTTTCCCAGTAAAATGCAAGTTCTATGAGGTCAGCTTATTAACCTGCTACATTACCAGTGCCTGCACATTATAGAAATTCAATAAATGTTGAATATAATATAATATAATATAATATATGAAATAAAAAGTCGTAGGGAAAGGCTGGACTTCATTTCAAGAGGACACTAGATCACAAAGGTAGATGGCACTGGGGGACACAAAACAGTAAGTAACACGGTAACCCTGTCTGCCTCAGCCTTATCCTAGAGACAACTGAAAAATCTAAGCAGACAGATAATTAGCAGTAGAAGAGTCCTTTCAAGGCTGAATCAAAAAAAAAAAAAAAATTAACAAAGCTAAAAGATGGTTCCTTTGGAAAGATCAACAAAATTAATATATCTCTACTGTTGTCCAAGCTGATTAAGAAAAAAAATGTAAGAACACAAATTACTGAGATCAGGAATAAAAAATTGATTATCACTACAGAACCTACATTCATTAAAAGAATAATAAAAATTATCAACATCTTTATGCTAACAAATTTGACATCCTAGTTGAAATGGACAAATTCCTTGAAAAATACAACTTACCAAAACTGACAAAGACAGAACAGAACATCAGGATACCCTCACATCTATTAGAAAGCTCAGGAATAGGCTAAAAGTTGCTGAGTCAAGGCAAGGCAGAAGTTATATGACAAGTGACTAGGGGCCAGGCATAGAAATGACACAGGGTTTTATGTAGGCACTCTGTGTCATAGAGGAGGGTCCTGTCACCAGAAACAAACACAAGGTTAGAACCAGACTCCTGAGTTTGGCCTGTGGTCTAGAGGAAAAGAAAGAAGCTTCTCAAATTATCAGTTTCTAAAGTGTTTAATTTTTTTTTTTGAAAAAGCATCTAAGCTGAGCCTGCTAGGAGATGTGCAGGGTCATAAGCAACCTTAATTAAGTGGATGGTAGACCTACAAAGGCTGGATGACTACAGGCTTCAATTTAATTTCTAGTGAAAATTATACCATGTAGGAAACTGAATTTGCATGCCAGCCTTTTTATCTATTATTTTATTAGTTTTATTTGTCATCTATTTATTTATTAAGGATTGGTATGCTAACCTTTTTATTGATTATTTATTTATCCTTCTAGTTTTTCTGACTTAAAGCATGGAGCCATCCTTGCCTCTGCTCATTCCACTCCAACCATGCCTTCGTGCCACTCTGAACATGCCTACTACCTGACCATCTTAGGGTCTTTGCACTCACTGTTCCATCTTCCTGGCATGCAAACACCTATTTATCCCTTCCATTATTTCAGATCTCCACTCAAATACCCCTTTCTCAGTGAAGTTTCACATGATCACCCTTTATTCCCAGTGCCTAGATCTAGGGTGTATAGAGTAGGTGCTCTATAATAACTATTTTTAAAATGAATGACTATCATGGGACTGCAGAAAAGATAAACTAGTGGCACATGGACCCCATCAAGGGCACAAAGGTGTTTAACTTTGTTCATTCAATAATTTAAAAAAAAAAACTGACATTGAAAAATTTTAAAGTTCAAGAAAATTCTGACTTCTCTTAAAAGTGAGAAGATCTGATAATACTGGACATACGTTATCACCTGACAGCCACCAACTGGAGTTGAGGGTGACTGGTTACAATGAATCACTGTTTCACCATATCATCTTATAAATGGCCCCTTTCTTTACTTTAAATTTCCTGCTGGGATTTGTAAGTAATCAATAAAGAAGGTGGCATATCTCATGCCATGGCTATTAATTTTCTCTGAAGGAGGTTAATCAACACTTACCACATAGACCTGTCCTAGGTAGATTTCTAAAATGGATCTCAAGGCTTTCAAACAAGATGACAGAGTAGGTAAATACTGTGCTCACCTCCTCCCATGACTACCTCAAAATTACAACTAAACTACAGAACAGCCAACATTGAGAACCACCTGAAATCTAGCTGAATAGAAGTTCTATAACTAGGGATATACAGAAGAAGTCATGTTCAGATTAGTAAGAGGAGCAGAGAGGCAGAACAGCCTGGTTGCATACCCACATGTGGTAGATAAAAATTAAAAGGGATATCTTGTCTGTGAAGATCTCCCCTTGGGAAAAGGGGTCCCAGCCCCATATCAGGCTCCCGAGCCCAGGATTGCAGTGCCAGGAAAAGGAGTCCCATAATTTCTGGTTGTGAAACAGTGGAGAATGTGGATAAATGAGAAAGAGTGCTGCTAGAGTATCAGGCATTCCTCTTAAAGGGCCTGCACCTGAACTTACTGACTGACTGACTCACTCTGAGCTCCAGCACTGGGGAAGCTCAAAAGGTGCCAGAAACTTATTGGGAGGAACTGAATTATCTGGTTTCAGGGTAAGGGCTGGATGGGCAACTTTCTCCCAGACAGAAGCCATTGTTCCTTCATTGATCCTTCCCTCAAACCCAGCCTGCAAGCACAGGTGGCCGCCATATTTGAGTGTCCATCCACCTGGCTAACACCATTAGTCCTGCCTTAGTGATTCCCTAAGACCACCCAACTTGCAAGCCCATTCATGCTGCTTCCAGTAGTGTTTCCATACGTGGCCATCAGAGCTGTCATTGCACCCAAAATCTGACAATTAAGTTTGCAAACTTGCCACTGTGCACTTATGTTGGTTGTACTGTACAGCTAGCTTACTGAGCTGTTTGTACAAGGAAGCTCCCATGTGACTTCCAGGTGAATTTTTAACAGAAACTTTGCAGGTGAGAAAGGATTGACATAAAATATTCAAAGTGATTAAAAAAAGCAAGGACCTACAATCAAAATGACCCTACCCAAAAACTATCATTTAGAATCAAAGGACAAATAAAAAGCTTCCCAGACAAGAAAAAGCTAAAGGAGTTCATCAACACCAAACCATTATTACAAGAAATGTTAAAAGGATGTCAAGAAGAAGGAGGTAGAGGAGAAAAAGAGAGAAGAAGAGGACAAAGAAAACATAAAAAATATGAATAATAAAATGACAATAGCTACATATCTATCAACAATTACTTTAAAGTGAGTGGATTAAATGCACCAGTCAAGACATAGGGTGGGTGAATGATAAGAAAACAAAACTCTTAGATATGCTGTCACTTCAGGTCGAGACACACACAGACTGAATGTAAAAGAATAAAAAAAGATATTTCATGAAAATGGAAAACAAAAGAAGATGGCATAGCAATACTTATACCATACAAAATAGATTTTAAAACAAAGGTTATAACAAGAAACAAAGAACGATCCAGTAATTTCATTTCTGATATTTATCCAAAGGAACCAAAAACACTAATTCAAAAAGATATATCCATTCATATGTTCGTTGCAGCATTATTTACAATAACCAAGTTATGGAAGTAACCTAAATGCCCATCGATGGATGACTGGATAAAGAAGAGGTGGTACATACATACAATGGAATATTACTCTGCCAAGAAAATGAATGAAATCTTACCTTTGCAATAACGTTAATGGACCTAGATGGCATTATGCTCAATAAAATAAGTTAGCCAGAGAATGCCAAATACCATATGTTTTCACTTAATGTGGATTCTAAAGAAGACAGTAAATAAACAAAAGAGAAACAGACTCATAGAAACAGAGAAGAAACTGACAATTGCCAGATGGGAGGGGGAGGGATCAGGAGCTGATTGAAAAAGCTGACAGGATTAAGAAGTACAAATTAATAGTTACAAAGCAGTTATGGGTATATAAAGTGTAGCATAGGCAATACAGTCAATAAAACCGTAGTAACTATGAGTGTGTCAGATGGGTACTAGATTTATAGAGGTGATCACTTCATAAGTCATATAAATGTCTCATCACTATGTTGTATCCCTGAAACTAATATAATATTGTATGTCAACTGTAACTGAAAATAAAAAAATATTAAAATGAATCTCAAGATTAAATCTTCTCATGTACACAAAGCCTCTCCCAATTATTTAATCAAACACAAACCTAGGTGCTGATCCTCATGAGTCTGACTAATCAGATGAGCCTTTAAAATGAATTGGACTCCTACTGGGAGAAAATATGTGAAGTGTCAAATGTTTACAAGTTGAGGAAGAATCTTTGTTACTAGTTTGAAGTTAGAGCAAGCCATGTGGCAAGGAATGGGCATGACATCTAAGAGCTAAGAGTGACCTACTGGCTGGCAGCCAGCAAGGAACTGAAGATCTCAGTCCTGCAACTGCCCAAAACTGAATTCGGCCAAGGCTTGAATAAGCCTGGAAGTAGATTATTCCTTGAAACTCTGGAGAGGAACACAGCCTGACTATACTTTGATTTCAGCCTTATAAGACCCCAAGCAGAAAACACAGCCACCCCAGGCCTGAGCATCTGGCCTAAGGAACTAGAAGTTAATAAACAGGTGTTGTTTTGAGGCTCTAATTCATGGTAATATGTTATGCAGCAATAGAAGACTAATCTAGGTCTTAATTTTTACGAAAGCATAAATGGTTAAAGTTTTTGATAAAACAAAAAAGTTATATTTTCTCCCACATTAGCATTTACAAAATAAATGAGAGGCTCTGCTGTTTAAAAAAAATTCTTAATTGAGTTTCATTTTCTGTAGAAACTTCACGATGAACATTTACTTTGTATTTAATAGAGTCCTTTGGTCTTTCAAAGTACATGCATTTTGACCAAAGTAATACTGAAATAAAAGTAATACTCTGTCTCTTTTTTTTTTTTTGCATTATTTTCTAAGTCTTTAATATAAAGGGTGGCATTTGTTTAAAGGTACCTGATACCACCCAGAAAAAGGTAAAATATATTTCAAATCGCTAGCCCATATGCATGGTTCTTCTGTTTTTATATGATCCTCCCTCAAAGGGCATGTTGGTTCAGAATTGTGCATCTCAGATTTTAAATGCATAAATTTCTACTGCAGTGACACTCAGTCTATCTGGAAAAAGATGTTCAAACCACTGTCTGCATTCCATCTAATGCTCTACTGGATCATGAATTAGAGAGCGCCATAACCCATCCATTTGGCAAGGAGCATAGAAAACACAAGAGAAATGCCCTGGCTTCACATGCATGTGCTGTGAAGAATTTTTCACCCAGAAAGGCTGCTGGAGTGGGGATGACAGTTCCAACAACATGAGTCAGCTGCCCGTTTCCAGATGATTGCTCTTGGTACACATTTTCACCAGCTGCTGATTGGTAGGCAGTTTTGAGCTACCCTGAAAGGCATGTCCCGCCATGGTCTGAGAAATATGTGCTGGGTTTTCCTAGGCTCTATATGTCACACAGATGGGAAGCAATATTGAAAATATATGTGAAAAAATGGCTTCCATACATCCGGAACCAATTCTAAAGGCTAAGTCTTGGTTCTGTGATATAAGATGAGGCAGCACAATAAACCAACATGGGTGATAAATTCAATATACTTATTGATATTTATGAGAACAAAAGGAAATGTCTTAAATAAATTAATGTATTTTTTTTTATTTCTGGCTCCAAAAGAGAAGGAAAAAAAGAAATAGGGAGGGATAGAAGTTCGGGTGGTGTGGGGGAGAGAAGGAGGAGAGGTGTGATCACTCCTAGCTCTGCTTCTGGGACATTCCCTGGACGTGCTAGATTCCCCTGCAGGCTCTATGGTCTCCACCCTGCTGTCCTGCTCCACCACAGCACTTGTCCCACTTCATTTTTTGTATGGGTGTCAATTGTCTGTACACCCTGTAAGTTGTATGAGCGTGAAAGACTGGGTTTGCATGGTCATCCAGGAGAAAAGTAGGATCTTCACTTAGCTTGGGTTTCCCAAGAGCAGACCCTGGGACAAGGATGTGAGTTCAAGGAGGGGAAGCGGGAAGAGAGATGGGGAAGGGAAGGCAGCCAATAAATGCAAGGCATGTAAGAGATCAAGTCAGGGCTGTAGGTAACTAGGGCTCAGTCCTTTGGAAGTGAATGCTCATGCTCTATCTCCTTCCATTGTTAGTCCAAGGCTGCGTCAACAGGCCATGGCTCCCCACTGGGGCAGAGTGAGGGCACACTCTTGCAGCAGGTCCCTGCCCCCTTATACTGGAAGGATGAATACTGAGGGAAGATCAAATGGGCATCAACAGCCTCAATAGGCATTTATTGAAAGAACAGACTCGTGAATGAGGGAAATTATTTCTTTTATTCCAAATCCAATTATAATGTTATGGTCTGTTACGTGTGTTGCTTTGATTTTTTTCCCTTCATTTTATTAACTGAGAATAAAATAATAAATAACATAAAGTGGTCCAGTCTTAAATATACAGCTTAATGACCTGTGTACTCCCACCCGTTCAAAATATCAAACCTTCTCACTACCCAGTTAAGCTCCCATTCACCTTTTCTGAGTCAATGACAACATCCACCCAGAGCTAACTACCATTCTGATGTTTTTCATCATAAATTAGTTTTGCCTGCTCTTAAACTTTCTATAAAGGAGTTTACACAAAACATTCTCATTTGTGTCTGATATCTGTCACTCAACACAATCTGTGGACTACATCTACACTTTCGTGAGTACTCGTTAGCTGTGTATGTGTATTTTATTTCTGTACAGTGTTTGGACAACTCAATTCTGCAGTCAACACTGAACAAATGAGTGAATGCCTGAGTTACATCCAACCCAGCCATCCAGGAATGCCACTTGGCATGTCACCAGAGCCTAGAATTTCTGCCACAGGAAATTCACTTTCTGTCACCCCAGGCTGTGTATCAGGGGAATTGAATTATCCTGTCTTCCTGGTCAAAGACAGCTTTATTCTCCTCACAGCTGTGAATTGGGCAAAATTTTATATAATCTGTCAGAAGTAGTTTAAGTACTGAGAAAGATGAGGTACTTTTAAACACAACTCTACCACCAACTAGTCATGATCCTCTAAGCAAGTCACATTAGCTCTTTCATTTGCAGTCTCCTTAACTTTAAAATGAAGGTGCCAGGCTGATTGTTTCTACGGTCCCTCCTTCCCTATGCACTGTGACTGTAGCAGACATTGTCTATACATGTTCTACCATGGTCGCCTCATGCTTTCCCAACCATGTAATTATATGTTACTTACAGAAACCCCAGCTCCCATCTGTCACTTCTGTTCAGCAGGTTCCTTTGGGTAGGCTGACCAGACATCCCATCTGAAATGGAACAGAAAATAATAGTACTGTCCCATTTCAAATAGCACATATGGTCAGCCTAATGACACCTTGTATTTAGCCCAATGAGACTAGGCTGACCATACATACCATTTGAAATGGAACAGGACTGTTGTTTTCTGTTTCATTTAAAATGGGAAGTCTGGGCAGCCTACTTTTGCATAATGAACAATGCTCTCAACATGCAGTATCAGTCCACAGACTGCATCAATATTTGTACTCTCAGTGAGCAAAGCTGGAGTGTAGGCCCTGCACCAGCAACCTTGTCAACACCTGGGGAGTTGGCAGGAAAGATGGAGGTTCTCATTAACAACAGCAACAAAGTATGGGACAGAAGGAGGCTTTTTGGCATTTTCAATTGTGGGACCAGGATTTTTATTTATGATTCGGATGGGGACGAAGACCTGTGTTGCTGTCCTTTCTTGAACATAAGCCTGCGCATGTACATTCACGAGAAAGGGGGCATTGAAAAAGGGTTTATTTCTGCTGTCCATGCTGTCTGTGACCTTCTCCCCTGCCCTACACCCTTTCTATTTTGTGTGCTTCACTATCTTTGCCTGTACTTTTCTTTTAAATCACTGCTGTACCTGGAAGGCCAAAAGTTCCCATGAGTGAACACCAGTTGGTCAGTGATCCTTAAGTCAGGTATAGATACTCCAGCTCTATAGCATCCCTCCATGAGAAAACTCAATGGCATGTGTTCTACACTATTTTGCAGGGTCTCCCCTCCCAAGGAATAAGCTTCTATCACCCACAAAGATGCCAAACACAGTCATGCATCTATATTACCTTCCTTTCCCTCCCTGCCTCCCTGCATTGCTCCTCCCAAATACACAACTTCCATTCAAACCCTCGTCTTAGGACCAGCTTGTGGAGCAACCCAGACCAAGAAAAGCTCCTTCCTTTTTAACAAAGTGTAAATCAGAGTAACCCCATAAAAGACAAACACTGTAGTGCTTCCAGGGGAGATAATGTGCTCAGCAGAATAAGAAAATAGTGAGCAAATATTTTAAAACTATTTTTATAAAAGAAAATTGTAGACACTCTTATTCTAAGGTGCTCTGACCTAGATAGGTAAATGAGAAAACATCCCTTTTTCAAAGGCAACATTCATTCCACCACCCATTATTTTTGGGGGAATCGACCCTGTGGTCTCCTTGGCATCTCCTGCCTTCAGGCATAGATATCCAGTTGGCTTCTAAAGTTGAGTCTCATGGTCCATGAGACTCTATGCCCCACCCTGGAGCATTCTGTTGCAGTGCAACATGGGCCATGACAGGGGACCCCACTGCAAAAACATTAGTCTTTAATTGCACTCCTTCAGAGGCACTTCACACCCTCCTTGCTCCTTCATAAATTCCTCCAAGTTGACGTATAGAAAATCTGCCATTAGTGAAACCACTGAAGGGTGATGGGAAAAGGATAATGAAAACAGGGTGAGAGTGAGAAAAGAGATTCTTGGGCTGGTGAGGGCGGGTGAGGGAACACTGTGGACCACTCCATTCCTCATGTCTCCTAGCCCCATGTCTTAGTGCACTAGGGATATTTCATACCTCAGCTCCTTAGCTGCCTTTATGTGGTAAGAAATACCATGTAAGGGTGAGGAATGCTAGAATAGGTTGACAACCAGATTAAAAATCAAAGCATTGTGGGCTGGGAGACAACGTGAAGTAGGGTGTCCTGATTATAGAATTTAACCTTGTCAGTTAACAAAAATCCTTCAGTCTTGCCCCACTCCCCCTCTGCCAATTAGTGTTAAAGCTTTTTTAATTAACTGGTGGGGTACTTGTCAGCACAGGGATTAAGGATGTGAGTGCATTGTGGAAGCCAGCACTGGGATGGCTTGATCCTGATCTTCTCTGCACAGACCACATGTTCCAGCATCATGAAGACTAACAATGATCATCTGGTCCGAGTCACTTAATGTTTTATTGTTTCCTTATGATGATTATTCAATTCATCGTACTTGAAAATATTAATGTTTTCTATTTTGTATGTATATTTTAATTCTTGGCTTTCATCTCTATATTTGGGTTTGTTTTAAAAGTGCAGTTTAAAAAATTAAATCAACCAAAAATTTGCCAGACCTTTTAAATGTGGTCCCCATTGCATTTTTGAAGTTGTGACTTTAAGGCTGAGAAATTTTTTTTCGGGGAATGAGAGTTCATCTTGAAAGGGATCAAGGTGAGGTACCATATGGCAATCCACCAGGCAGGGGGTGGATGAAGCTTGCATTCAGATGGTGGCACCCCCATCTCCACTTCAGGAACAAGCTGTTCCCTGGTTAACCCCTTACACGTACAGACATCAGCTCCTTTCTATCTCTGCAACCCAACATATTGATCAGGATGGCTAATGACCACTCGACTGAGGAGGATGTTAAGAGAGGTTAGGTGACTTGCTTGAGGTAGCACAGCAGATAATAGGGAGGAGGGCACATCACCAGGTCTGAATCCAAGAACTTCTAATTCAGAGTTTAGTGATCCATCCATTATTACAAGTCTCCTTGCTTTGAGGAATATTAGTCCAGGGGAGTATTTGTATTAAGTGTCTAAATTATTAAATATAGAATATGTGGACAGAATGTCAAGGCATCAGCCAATAATAAGCCTTTTCCCCAGAAGTAACTCCAGTTACCACTGATACTATACAAAAGGATACATACTATTGGACAGATTTCCTTCTTTCTCCACCATCTTGTGCACTTAATCTGCCTTATGGTCAGTTATTCCTAAAATTTTCTTTAGTGCTAAAGAATCTCCCTCTTCCATCATATAGGAAGTCCCAACATAATTCTTGCCCCAACACTAACACTACTCAAAGTGTGGTCCCTGACCAGCAGCATCAGTTATCACCTGGAAAGTTGTTAGATATACAAATTCTTAGGTCCCATCACAGTCCTATGGATTCAGAACATCTAGGGGTGATATCCAGTCATCCGTGTTTTAACCAATTCTTCAGGTGGACCTGGTGTTTGCTAAAGTTTGAAATAGTAATTTGAACGTAGGAGATGCTTCACCTGTAAAAAGACACACACCTTGGCTGGGTAGCTCCTTACATTCTAATACAAGCTTCCCAGGCAATAGGTGCTAAGATGTGGCCATGTAAGAATTTCCATGTTGGATTAACATGGAATGAATAAAAATGTAGAAATGGTCAGGAATAATGAAAAACATACAGCTTAAAATAATCACTGGAATATTGAGATTTTTAATAGAAATTACAAGGGGAAAGAACTTTTGAAAAGTATATGGGAACTGAATAGGAAAATAATACTAGATTCTGGAGAAACATTTCAGGGAACTGAGATTTTAAATAACACGCCAACTAATCTTAATTAAGGCTCAGAGGGCCATTCAGCATTCTCATCCTATCCACCTACTACCCTTCTCTTATAGTCCAATAGGGTCTCTCCACCTGTGTTCCTGGGTTTTCCCTCTTTCTGATAAAAATCTTTGGATAGACACAAGCTGTCAGTCACCGTATTTTGATAAAATGCAATCTGTATTTGTTTAATATTCCCTGTTTCATTTTAAAAATTTAATGTCATATATTTAAGGAAGAGACTCCACAAGGTCCATGATTCTTGTTTATGTTATTAATCTTAATATTTACACAGCTACATTTATAATTTTGTCAGTTTCTAGATTAAAGTACACAAATTTTCTTGTTTATTTTAGCATTGTGGCTGATTTTGGAAACATATGAAGCCAAATTAACATGAGGGAATTCATATGGCTGTTCCGGAATGTGCTATATTCCATTTTCTCATGTTGCACTACTTCTCAAAACCATCTAGAAATAGAAAGACTGGATTTATCTTAGAATTGGCAGTCCTGTTCTTGGTTTGGCTCAATCACCAGGAGTGGGATTAGAAATATTTAAGATACAAACTGATTTCCCCAGACACTGACCCCAAAGTAGGTAGAAAAATTCTAATAATCAGTTAACTGTAGCAGTCTTAGACTCAGGAGAACGGGCCACTGACTCGGCCACTCATTGGCTCTCTATGCTTTGATGTCCTCATCTAGAAAATGGAAATAATACAGGCTCTGAAAACCTCATATGGACCTTATGAAATTCACATTATTTTTTTCTCTTTCCATCACCATATATTTAGCTCCTCCTCCCTCCTCTCCCACCCTCTCCCCCTTCTCCCATCCCCTCTCCACTTGTCCCCAAATAAACATTAAACTATTGATTGTGTCCATGGGTTTTTTTGTTTGTGTTTGTTTTTTCTTTGTTGCTTTCAGTTTTATATTCCACATGTGAGTGAAGTCATACAATTTTTTATTTTTTTCTGTCTGGCTTATTTCGCTTATCATGATGATCTCGGGTCCATACATTTTGTTGTAATGGCAATATCTCATCTTTTCTTATAGTTGAATAATATTCCATTGTGTATATGTACCACAGCTTCTTTATCCAACCATCTGTCACAGGGCATTTTGGTTGTTTCCATGTTTTGGCCACTGTGAACAGTGCTGCGATGAACATTGGGGTACATAAGTCTTTGTGGACTAGTTTTCAAGTTTTTTGGGTAGATCCCAGAAGGAGGATTGCTAGGTCATATGGTAACTCCATTCCCAATTTTCTGAGGAACCTCCACACAATCTTCCAAAGTGATTATACCAGTTTGCACTCCCACCAGCAGTGTGCCAGAGTTCCTTTATCTCCATATCCTCTTCTGCTCTTGTTATTCCTTGTCTTGTTGAGAATAGCCATTCTCACAGGTGTGAGGTGGTATCTCATTGTGGTTTTGATTTGCATTTCCCTGATAGCTAATGAGGATGAGCATTTTTTTCATATGTCTGTTGGCCATTTGTATTTCTTCATGGAAGAAGCATCTGTTCAGTTCCTCTGTTCACTTTTTAATTGGGTGGTTTGATTTTTTGTTGTTAAGTCATATTAGTTGTTTATATATTTTAGATATTAGATCCTTATCAGATGCATGCTTTGCAAATATTTTCTCCCATTTTGATTACTGACTCTGCTTTGTGGATGATTTCTTTTGCTGTGCAGAAGCTTTTTAGTTTGATATAGTCCCATTTATTTATTTTTGCTTTTACTTCCCTTGCCTTCGATGTCAGGTTCATGAAGTCTTCCTTGAGCCCTAGATCTGTAAGTTTAGTACTTATGTTTTCTTCTATACAGTTTATTGTTTCAGTCTTATGTGAGTATCTTTAATTCATTTTGAGTTAGTTTTTGTATGTGGTGAGAGCTGACAGCTCAGATTGATTCTTTTGCATATGTTTTTCCAGCTTTCCCAGCATCACCTACTGTCTTTTCCCCATTGCATATTTTTTGCCCATTTATCAAAAATTATTTGTCCATAAATTTGTGGATTTATTTCTGGGTTTTCAATTCTGTTCCATTGGTCTATGTATCTGTTTCTTTGCGAATACCAAGCTGTTTTGATTATTGATGCTTTGTAATGTAAATTGAAGTCGAGAACTGTAATACCACCAGTTTTATTCTTTTTATGTAGTAGTGCTTTGGCAATTTGAGGGCTTTTATGGTTCCATATAAATCTGATAATTCTTTTATCTATTTCATGAAAGTATGATTATGGGATTTTGATAGGCATTGCATTAAATCTGTAGATTGCTTTGAGCAAAATGGTCATTTTAATGTTAAGTCTTCCTATCCATGAACATAGAATATCTTTCCATTTCTTTGTGTCTGCCTCAATTTCTTTCAAAAGTGTATTATAGTTTTCTGTGTATAAGTCTGTCACATTCTTTGTTAATTCCCAGGTATTTCATTCTTTTTGTTGTGATAACAAAAGTAATTGACTCCTTCATTTCTTTTCCTGAAGATTTGTTGTTTATATATAGGAATGCTGTTGATTTTTGTACATTGATTTTGTATCCTGCAAATTTATCCTATTCATTTATTGTTTCTAATAGTTTCCTGGTGGAATCTTTGAAATTTTCTATATAAAAGATCATGTCATCTGCCAATAGTGACAATTTGATCTCTTCTTTTTCAATTTAGATACCTTTTATTCCTTTCTCTTGCCGGATTACTGTGGCTAGTACTTTCAGTACTATATTAATAGGGCACATCCCTGTCTTGTTCCTGATTTTAGGACAATAGGCTTCAGCTTTTCCCCATTCAGTATGATGTTAGCTGAGGGTTTGTCATACATGGCCTGTATTATGTTGTGGTACTTTCCTTCTATACCTATTTTATTCAGTATTTTGATAAAAAATGGATGTTGTATTTTGTTGGATGCTTTTCCTGCATCAATTGATATGACCATATGGTCTTTATATTTTATTTTGTTTATGTGGTACATCACATTGATTGATTTTCATATACTGAATCATCCTTGTGCTCCTGGAATGAATCCCACTTGATCATGATATATAATCTTTTTTATGCATTGTTGTATTCTATTTGCTAATATTTTGTTTATTACATAAACTAAATATTTTGCATATTTGTTCATCAGAGATGTTGGTCTATAGTTTTCTTTTTTGTTTTGTCTTTACCAGGCTTTGGTATTAAGGTAATGTTGGCCTCATAGAATGAGTTAGGAAGTATTGCTTCCTCTTCAATTTTTTGGAAGAGTCTGAGGAGGATAGGTGTTGATTCTTCTTTGAATGCTTGGTAGAACTCGTTGGTGAAACCATCTGGTCTGGGACTTTTGCCTTCGTGGAAGTTTTAGATAACTGTTTCAATTTCTTTACTATTGATTGTTCTATTTAGATTATCCAGTTCTTCTTGGTTCACTCTAGGTAGGCTATAAGTTTCTAGGAACTTGTCTTTCTTCTAGGTTGTTAAATTTAGTGGCATAAAGTCCTTCATAATATTTTCTTATAATCCTTTGTATTTCTGTGGTATCAGTGGCAATTTCTCCCTTTTCATTTCTAATTTTGAATATTTGTGTCCTTTCCTTTCATCCTTTGATTAGTCTAGCCAGGGATTTTTCAATTTTGACTTTCTCAAATAACCAATTCTTTGTAATGTTAATTTTTTCTATTTTCTTTTTGTTCTCCATTTCATTTAGCTCTGCCTTGATTTTTATTATTTCTTTCCTTCTGCTGACTTTGGTGTTTTCTGTTCTTCTTTTCCTAGTTCTTTGAGATTGGATGTTAAGGTGTTTACTTGTGATTTTTCTTGTTTCTTAAGATAGACCTGTAATGGTATAAATTTCCCTTTTACTACTGCTTTCACTGTGTCCCAACAATTTTGATATGTTGTATTTTCATTGTCATTAGTGTCTATACATTTTTAAATCTCTTCTTTTATTTGTTCTGTTTACCCAGTCATTTTTTAATAAGATGTTGTTTAATCTCCATGTATATGTGGTTTTTCTACTTTCCTTTTCCATTTGTTCCTCAATTTCAAAGCTTTGTAGCCTGAGAATACACTTGGTATGATTTTGATCTTCTTGAATTTGCTGAGGCTACGTTTGTGTCCCAGCATATGGTTTATCAATAAGAATGTTCCATGTGCACCAGAAAAGAAAGTATAGTCTATTTTTTTTTTTATTGGATGAAGTCTCCTGTAGATGTCAATTATGTACAGTTTCTATAATGTGTCATTTAGAGCTGATATTTTTTTATTTATTTTCTGTTTGGATGATCTGTCTATGGCTGTTAAGGGAGTGTTTAAGTCTTGCACAATGATTGTGCTTTTGTCAGTTTCTCCTTTCAGATCTGTTAGTAGTTGCTTTGTATATTTTGGTGCTTCTTGGTTGGGAGCATATGTATTAATTAATGTCAAATCTTTTTCTTGTTGTATTGTGCCTTTTATCACTATGTAATGTCTATCTTTGTCTCTTGTTATCTTTTTTAACCTGAAGTTTGTTTCATTAGATATCAGTATGGCAACTCTTGCTTTTCTTTGGTTACCAATTGCTTGGAGTATTGTTTCCCACCCCTTCACTCTGATTCTATATTTGTCCTTATGGCTGAGGTGGGTCTCTTGGAGACAGTATATGGATGGGTTTGTTCAGAAAGGACGGATTTCCTTTCTGAACTTGTTCATCTCAGTCTTGGTGTTTTCCCAGTATGTTTTCATTTCTCTTAGAACCTTTAGAACTACTACTTTAAAATCTCTGTCACTTAGTGCAGAAGTTTCTAGGTCTGTGAGATCCTTTTCTGGAGATTTTTCATCTTCTTTCTGAGCAGTTTTAATTCCTAAGGTACTCATATTGTCCACTGTGTACGTCTTCTTTGGCATGAGGGCTTTATATTCAGCAGAACCCAGGAGCTCTCTTTCCTGATTAGTATTTTTGTTTTGCTGTAGAGCACACACTAGGTGGCACTGGGGGGCAAGTTTTGGGAAAGAAGGGAGGTGTTTAAGCCTTATCACTGATCTCCATCTGTGTTTGGAGGTGGGGCACATCAATCCACGGGCACTTTGCTTCCTGCAGTTGGTTGGGGAAGCTGTAAGAGAGGGGAGAAGCTAACAAAATGTGTACTGGGGCATCTCCACCTCCTGCCCTTATCTGGGGAAGCTGGGAGAGATAAAGGGGGCTGATGGAATGCAGGCCAAGGTCGCTCTCGCCGGTTGAGGCAAACGCTGTCAAATCCGCCTCTCTTCCCTCTCCAGTGCTTTACCTGGGGTGTGTTCCATCAATTTGTCTCCACAGCAGCTACTCTGACTGAGTCTGCAAGCATGCACTGCGTGAGGGTACTGGGAGCACACACGGTGCAGGCCTGGAGATGCAGGCCACATGAGAGTGCCTTGCAATGGCACAGGATGCACACGCTCTACAGGCCAAAACCCACAGGCCTTGTAAGATTGCTGGGTGCATACGAGGGTGCATGAACTCCATGGGCAGAATCCACAGGCCCTGCAAGATCATCAGGTGTATGCAAGGGCACTGGGTATGCATGCACCATGAACCAGGCCTTGCAAGAGCAGCAAGCGAGGGTGCCTGGTGTGCACCAGCCACGGGTCCAAAGTCACAGGCCTGATGTCACCGTCCATGTGAAAGCAGCTGGTGCACGTCTGCCATGGGCTGGGAACCACTGTCCTGTGGAAGAGCCATGTGCACACGTGTTGCAAGCCACAAGGATGCCAGAGCCAAGATGTTATATCTGGGGCTTTATTTTGGCCTGCAGCTGTTTAGAGTCCTTGTTCGACTTTCTTGCTACTTAAGAGTTTCAGAGGCTGACTCCCAAGCTTTGTCCCTAACTCACTGCTTTAAGGTCCAGCTCCCTCATGGCCTCCCAGAGTTCTGCCACTCTGGCTTTCATTCTTGTCACTTCTTGGCCTCCTCCCTCCCATATACTGTGCTGCTGCTCCCCAATTTCTTTCTAGTTCTTTTAGTTAACAGCGATGGGGTTCCATTGTGATCTGTCTCTGCTTCTTCCCTTCTCTCCCGCTTGCTCCCCTCTCTCTAAGCTTCAGGTGTTTTCTTGCAATGCGTGGATTTCTCAATTGTCACTGTGTCACTCAGGGTTTTCTCTCTTGGCTCCTGGACGGCCATTTAATTGTGGGTTTTGGGAGAGGTTTTAGGGACCTCCTCCCCACTTGCCATCTTGCCCTCTCTCCCACATTATTTTTTAAATGACATAATGTATATAAAACTTTATAGACTGTAAAGGAATTTTTTAAAATTTTTGTTAGTGTTATCACTTGTGGTTGTTGCTGTTATTATTACCTAATCCAGGATATCTCCCTAGATGATATTTTTCTACATATGAATTTCTTTTATTATAAGGTCTTAATTTGGTAGATGATATGTATGATCTGTCCTATACCTAGGATTCTCCAATTTTGATTGTTAAAGAAAACAGGTGAGGAAGACTGTAATAGGTCCTTCTGGAGTCTTCTCAACACTTATCGGTCCTGAGCATGCAATGTGTATTTGACTGAAAGCTCATGGCACCTTCTGCTGGGGGTTTTCTCTGGTCACTAGATTTCTAGGGTAGATTGGATAGTCCAGAAACTTAATGCCCGTAGGAGTATCCTCAGTTGATGACAGATAGAAATTGGAGAATTAAATACCCTTATCTTCCTTGATCCTCAGTTGGGGACAAATCTGAGATATGTTCTACATAGTTTCCCAAATGGTCCCCAGTGGGACTGAGCTCTCAGGTGTTTAGTGTGATCATCTGCTCATCAATACACCTGTACTACCTGCCTTCCTATCTGGTCCCACTCCCCATTCCCTTTCCAGTGCTTCCTGGAACCACCTCCAAATAAACCACTGGAAACCAAATCCTTGTCTCAGGGTCTGCAAATGGGGAAACCCTGACTAAGACAGATATTCTTACCAGAATTGAGGGCAATTATGAAGACAGAAAAGAGCCAGGGGTCAGTAGGCAAGTGGGTCTGGGAGGAGCAGAAAGTAACAACTATTGGAATGTCCAGCTGTATAGAATTTGTACTTAATGGGGCAGAAATGCTAATGAATTAAAAAATAGTGGTATTTTTTACAGTGGTATTATCAGGTTGTACGATTACTACTGGTGTATTCAGAACTCATTGAAATGGGAAGAATCTACAAAAGCCTAGTAAGAGAGGCACAGTGAAAATTCAAGAAAGATAATGAGGACTGGATGAAAACCTTTCAAAGATGCAGTGTGGAAGGAGAGGGAAGTAACTTCACAGTGGAGGGACAGCACAAGGTCCAGGTCTGCTTCCTCAGTAATAAATCATGTTGATGGCATGTAGTCTTGATGTGATATGATGAAAATAGGACTTTACCTCCACGTTCTTCCTCCCAAGAACCCCTAACCTTAATCTAACCCAGAGACAAACAGAAATTGAAGAGAACTCTACAAAATACCTGTCCAAAACTCTTCAGATCACTAAAAAAACAAACAAAAGCAAACAAAAATCAAAACAACAACAAAAAAACAAAAAAACAAACAAACAAAAAAAAAAACAAAGAAATTCTGAGAACTGTCACAGACCAGAGGAATCTAAGGAGACAGGACAAATAAAGGCAATGTGGCATTCTGGATGCCTGAACAGAACAAGGATAATAAGAAAACTAATGGAATTTTTTAAAAGGATAGAGTGTCATTAATAATAACACTTGTTAATATCAGTTCCTTGATTCTGACAAATGTACCATAGCAATGTAAGATGTTAACAATAGGGGAAGCTGGGTGCAATACATACAGGAACTCTCTGTAGTATATGTGTAATATACTCCAAAATGAAAAATTAAGAAGAGTTCACAGCTCAGGTTCATTCTTTTGCATATGTTTTTCCAGTTTTCCCAGCACCACCTACTAAAGAGGCTGTCTTTTCCCCATTGTATGTTTTTTGCTCCTTTATCGAAAATTATTTGTCCATATATTTGTGGGTTTATTTCTGGGTTTTCAGTTCTATTCCATATAAGGTGATGGGAAGAGAAGTCACATTAGGTGGTGAACTTATTATACAACAAGTTGACAATGCACTGTAGAGTTGTATGCCTGAAACCTATATAATCCTTGCTAACAGGTGTCACCCCAATACGTCTAACAATGAAAATGAATAAAAAAAATAAATAAACTAGCTTATCAAGTCTTATAAAAAAATTAAGAAGAAATTCTGAATGTAAATGTTTACCAAGTCCTGGGATGAGATAGATTTTATCTCAGAGGAGTTTCCCTTTCTCTCCAAACCTGGGAAAAGCATAAAGTCCTTCAAATCTGGTTGCCGCCAGCTCCGGTTCTCCTTCTGCTTTTCCTCTTACTCAGTATTTTCCAGCTTGATTTCAATTCCCTTCATGAACCTTTTTTGAACAATTCCAGTCATCACCAACCTCCCTGTCTTCTGAAACCTGCTCCGGTGGTGCCTGTCTCGTCCCAGCTTCATGTTCAGTGACATGATGCTGGAAGCTTAAACTCAACCATGATGGAAGTATTGACAACATGGAAATAAACAGAAACTATTATACAAATCATTCTTTTTCCTCCAGTGAGCTAGTTTACCAGCTCACCATTGCTTACTGTCCCTGCCTCTCAATTTAGTATTTAATTCGTTCTCTTTGCATTGTTGATATTTGACATTGATATTTCATGTCACCACTCCTAGAATAGGTAACATGAGTTCCTTAAGAGTCATCTTGCACAATTGAATACAGATTCTGACAATTAAGTTTGCAAACTTACCATCATGTATATGTTGTCAGAACTGTACAAACAACTAGGTAAGTTTTCATAACCTTAGTATATCTGTATCTCACAACTGTGTTTGTGTCAAAGTGTGGTGGTATCTTGCTGAATGGCATTCATTATCATTGCATGTTTTTGAGTGCCATTTCAAGAATGTCAGAGCTTGAATTAGAGCAATGAACATTAAATATTTTTGTTAAATTTGGCTACAGTGGAAGTGAAATCAGGGACATGTTAATTCAAGTTTATGGGGATAATTTCATGAAGAAAACAGCAGTGTACAAATGAATTAAATGTTTTTATAAGGAAAAGAAAAACATCACTAATGAAAAGAGGTAGACAGTAATGAGTAGAACTGATGAAAACATTGCAAAAATTCATTGAATTGTGTGTGAAAACTGTCGGCTGACTGTGAGAAGCAGAGCAGACCAAATAAACATCAATAGAGAAACAGGAAAATCTTAACTGAAAATCTTGGTATGAGAAAGGTATGTGGAAAAATGGTCCTGAAGGAGCTCACCAATAAACAAAAGCAAAGGAGAGTCAAAATTTGCCAAGACCTTTTGGAAGGGCAGGATGATCTTTTGGGCCATGTTGTCACTGGTAATGAAACATGAGTGTACCAATATGACCCTGAAACAAAGCATCCAAGTGCACATTAAAAGTCAGTCCAGTTCTCCATGACCAAAAAACTTCTGTCATTTCAAATCAAAAGTCAAAACAATGTTGCTAACTTTTTTTTGGTATCAGAGATACCGTTCATTATGAATTTGTACCAATTGAACAAATGGCAACCACGTCTCTTATTCGGAAGTGCTGAAAAGGCTGCATGTAAAAGTTAGACTAAAATGACCTGAACATTTTACCAACAACTCATGGCTCTTGCATCATGACAACGCACCAACTCACATGTCTGTGAGGGAGTTTTTAGCCAGTCCACAAATAACTGCATTAGAACACCCTCCCTAATCACCTGATCTGGCCTCCAAGGACCTTTTCCTTTGCCAAAGATAAAGGAATTATTAAAAGGAAGGCATTTTGATGACATTCAGGACATCAAGGGCAATACAACAACAGCTCTAATGGCCACAGAGAAAGAGTTCCAAAATTGCTTGGAAGGGTAGACTAGGTGCTGGCATCAGTGCACAGCTTCCCAAGGGGAGTACTTTGAAGGTGACCATAGTGATATTCAGCAGTAAGGCAAATAGCACTTTTTCCAAGATGAGTTTGGGAACTCAATTGTCTGACCTTTGTATATGCGACTTGCCACATTGCCAAAACTAGAGTGGCTGTTTAATAGCTGTTACATACTGAGCGGATCAAAAACTCCATCCCAGGATATGTGGTACAATAGGAACACAGAGAGATCTATTCCCAGGTCTTAACATCTCTGGGGCTCTGTGTATTCATCTGAAAGTTAATGCAATTGGAGGAGATGGCCTGGAAGACTAAGTCCAGATTGAATTTTCTTGAATTCTCCTGAATCACTGAATGAGAGGAAGCAGTTCTTATGGTGTCTTCATTCCAGGGGATTGCATAGTGATCCAGGAGGTGTTAATGGACAGTTTTATGATCAAATAAGTTAGAGAAGTGCAATTCCAAACAAGTTAAACAGATGTCTTTGACTAGAGGACTTTTCAGTCTTTAATCTGCTTGACACATTGGGACATTCACAAACGGAAAGGTAAATAGCAACTTCAAACCCATGTGAATGTCAGGCCTCCAGAACTGGTGCATTTATCAGGTTATTTCAGGGCACACCAGAAATAAATGTAATCACTAAATTTAAATCTTAAAGTCAAAGATCATCTCATCCATTTCTCTGCTCTTCCTTTCCCTTGCCTTGGGATTGAAATGAAGAATAGAAGGGAAACAGGAACATTCTGGCATTTGGACTATTGACTAATTTTTAAATGATTATACAGCCAAAGTAGAATCCACAAAGGAAGCAATTTGTTCTTATCATTACTGATGGCAAATATTTATACTGCACTTTTCTGTGACATTACCTTATTTACCTTCACAATACTCCATCCCTGTGAAGTTGAGGAAGTGTTGTTCTTAATCTGTGTACAAGCTATTAGATCCCAACTTGAGCAGCCCAAATATGGCTTCTTTCCTGTAGTAATCCTGTTTTCTCATTATTTAAATTTTAGAACATCATAAATGTTTTCTATATGTTTTACTTGTCTGTGACTTGCTGAACTGAAAAATAATAATGATAGTTTATATTTTTATTTTTAATGCTCTTTTGACCATTGTTTTCACATCTATTATCTCATTTTTCCATCACAAAAACTTGTGAAATAGAGCATTCTCATGTTGCAGAAGGAAAAAATGCAAGCAAGCTGCTTAAGATGCCTCATAGTTGATCAGAGCACAGGGGCATCTGAACAATGACTCTCAGCCTCAGAGCAACGTTGAGAGGACCTTTAGGGTGAAGGGTTAAGTGCAGATGCTTGGGCCCTTCCCCCAGAATTCTTGTTTTAGGTGATCTGGGATGTCATCTGGGCACTAGGATATTTTAACCTTCTCCAGATGATTCTAATATATAATTCTGACTTCCAAACTCAGATTATTTTTTATGAAACAACACTGTCATATGTCTTTTCCCCATATTTATCCCAACTTTTCTTTTAATCTTAATTTCAATCAGGGATGTGAAATGTGATATCATATAAAGGTCTCCCTCTAATCCCACATCAAGCTTTCTATAGGCAACATTCCAAAGACTTTATCAAAGCAGCTGAAGAGGCTTGAATTCATGTGCCAATGTTAGGGCCTAGTAAGTGAGAAGACATTTATGGACAGATAACTATACTCTTTTGACTCAAGGATCCCACCTCTAGAACCTATCCTACAGAAATATTTTTCAAAAGTACAAAACTAAACATATAAAAATGTTTATTGCACAGCTAATTGCAATAACAGAACAACGAGAAACAACCAAAAATAACAAAAGAATAGTCAAATTATAGCACATGCATACCATAGAATATTATGCTATTTTTTTAAAATAGTGGAATATCAGGAGAAGAGTCAAGATGGAAGAATAGGTAATTGCTGGGCTTGCCACCTCCCATGACTACATTAAAATTACAACTAAATTATAGAACAATCAACCTTGAGAAACACCTGAAGACTAGCTGAACAGAACCTATACAACTAACATAAAAAAGAGGCCAGGTCAAGACTAGTAGGAGGGATGAAGATGTGAAACAAGCTGACTCCAAAACCCACAGATAGTGGTTGAGCATCAGGAGGGACACACTGAGCTGCCCAAGTTAGGGGTTGTGTGCCAGGAAGAGAAGCACAATATCTGGCAGTGAAAATCAAAGTGAATTTCATTTGTCCCATTGAGACAGAAGGCACCTGGAAACCCAGATATCCTCTTAAAGGGCACACACAGAAATTCACTCACTTGCAAATACTCACCCTGGCTCCACTGGAGGGAGGAAATTCAAGAAGTGCCAGAGACCACACGGAAAAATTAAGTTATGTTACTTCAGAGTGAAGGGCCAGCCTCACACGTAGTCTACAGGTAGATGTCATCTTTCCTGTGTTGAACCCTCTCCCACCAGCTCAAATTTGAGAACACATTGGCCTGATGAATTTTGTGCACGACCCACCTTGGCGACACCATGGAACCCCATCCTGCTCAGCCAGTGCAGCATTGCTGGGGACATTCTTGGCTCCTGGGAGGCCAGGTCCATCCCACAACATGTGGGAGGACATCATAGCAGCTGATAGCCCACAGGGGCCTATGAAACTTTCAATGGTGGACACTCAGTCACAGCTCATGCTACAGCCCTTCTTGGATAAATCCCAAGAATTTGAAGGCCCCAAAGTGAGTAGCAGGTGGCTGCAATGTTCTCTGGGCATTTGGCAGAGAGGCCATAGGCTTAGCACTGGTGTACAAACTAAATCTGTATTAGCGTTATAAAAACCACCTGCCCCACCCAGGTGAATCTGTGGGATCCCGTCTCATCTAACTTGGGCAGCATCACTGGCAGCACTGGCAGCAATGGGTTGGCCAGCCTGGCCTGAGTACCTAAGGAGTCTCTTTCTGTGGCTGAGACTTATGAGCAGCTGGCAGGTGGCAACAGGCTTAGGAGGCCCTGGGCCTTTTGATAAGTTGTCCTAGGCTTGATACTGGTAGCAGCTGGCCTCAACTTAGAGTAAGGTCACACACACAGGCCTCCAGGTCAGACAACAGTCAAAAACATATAGCTTTGTGGCTTCTACCAGGTAGCCCCAGGCCAGTGACAGGCAAGGCTGAAATTGGCCTGCAAGGGAGCCTTTCCCAAGAGGCACCTCAAACAACATATACCCAAAGGCTGGCTTCAGACAACACCACAACACTACCTGATTACCCCCCAAGAGGCATACCCCAAGGGTGGCCTAAATTGGCACAAGAGCCTGCTGGGGCAAAGCCCCTCAGAGGATTCAGCCCCGACAAAGCAGCTCACAGCCAATCTTCAAAATCAGTAAGTCTGAGTCAATCTCACTTCTTGATGTGCCAAAAGTATTAAGGCTCAACTACAATGGGAGGGCACGTACAACACATACAGGCACATTCCAGAAACACACAGCATAGGTGATTAAGGAGACTGCCCCACGGAATCACACAGGAAATATATGACAGAAGGCCACCTGGCAAGACTCGGAAACATAGCATATCTACCAAATACACAGAAACAAACACAGAGAGGCAGCCAAAATGAAGAAACAAAGAAATAAGTCCCAAATAAAATAATAGGAGAAAACTCCAAAAAAGAGCTAAATGAAATGGAGGAAACCAACTCACCAAAGATAGAGGTCAATACGTGGTTATAGTAAATGCTTAAGGAACTTAATGAGAACTTCAACAACAACAACACAAAAGAGTAAGCATAAAAAAACAACATAGAAACCACAAAAAAGAACCAGTCAGAAATAAAAAATATAATAACTGAAATGAAGAATACAGTAGAAAGAATCAACATCAGATTAGGTGAAACAGAGACTCACATACATGTTTTAGAAGACAAGAACGCAGAAAACACCTCATTTGAACAACAAAAAGAAAAGTGAATTTTAAAAAAGACCCATTAACATTCACATCATAGGAGTATCAGAAGAAGAAAGAAAGCAAAGAATCAAGAACATATTTGAAAAAAAAAATGACTGCTAACCTTCCTAACCTGGTGAAGGAAATAGACCTACATATAAGCCCAGGAAGTGCAGAGTGCCAAACAACATGAATCCAAACAGGCCTCACCAAGATACATCATAATTAAAATGCCTAAAGTTAAAGACAAAGATGGAATCCTAAAAGCAGCAAAAGAAAAGCAACTAGTAACATATAAGGAGGCCCTCATTACATTATCAGCTGATTTCTCAACAGAAACTTTGAAGGCCAGGAAATGATTGGCATGAAATCTTCAAAGTGATGAAAAGCAAGTACCTACAACCAAGAGCACTCTACCCAGCAAGGCTATCATTTAAAATTGAAGGAGAGATAAAGACCTTCCCAGACAAGAAGAAAGCTAAAAGAATTCATTACCACCAAGCCAGTATTACAAAAGAATGTTAGTGACTTCTTTAAGAATAAAAAAAAAGGGAAAACAAAAATCAAATATATGATAATAAAATGGCAATAACTATGTACCTAACAATAATCACTTGTAAATATATTAAATGCTCCCATCAAAAGACATAGGGTAGCTAAATAGATAAGAAAACAAGACCCAAACATATGCTCTCTATAAGAGACCTACCACAGATCAAAAGATACACATACACTGAAAATAAAAGAATAGAAAAAGATATTTCATGCAAGTGGAAATAAAAATACAACTATGGTAGCAATACTTATATCTGACAAATTAGACTTTAAAACAAAGACTATATGTAATAAGGGACACAGAGGACATTATATAATGATAAAAGGATCAATTTAACAAGATAACCTAACCCTAGAAAATATCTATGCATTCAACATAGGAGCATCTAAACTTACAAAACAAATATTAACTGATAAAAGGGGAGAGTTCAAAAGTAACACCATCATTGACATTATGGGGACATTAACACCTCATTGACGACAATAGACAGATCTTCCAGACAGAAAATCAACAAGGAAACAGTAGCCTTAAATTACACACTAGACCAGATGGACTTTATTGATAGTTTTATAGCATTTCACCACACTGCAGCAGAATGTACATTCTTTTCAAGTATACATGGCACATTTTTTCAAAATAGACCACATATTAGGCCACCAAACAAATCTTAATAAATTCAAGAAGATTGAAACCATATCTAGCATCCTCTCTGACCATAATAGTATGAAAATAAAAAATCGATTGCACACACAAAAAAACTAATAAACACACAAACACATGAAGGCTAAATAACAATAAATAGCTTAACAATAAGATCAAGTAAGAAATTAAAAGATACCTTGAGCCAATGAAAATAAAAACAAAATGACCCAAATTCTGTGGAACACAGTGAAAGCAGTTGTAAGAGGGAAATTTATAGCAATGCAACCTGCTTAAAAAACATGATAAATCTGAAAGAAACAATCTAACTTTACACTTAAAGGAACTGGTGAAAAACAGCAAACTAAGTCCAAAGTGAGTAGAAGGAAGAAATTAACAATGATCAGAGTGGAAATAAATGAAATAGAGTCTACAAAAACAATACAAAACTTCAATGGAACCAAGAGCTGGTTCTTTGGAAAGATCAACAAAATTGATAAACCAGATGCATTAAGAAAAAAGATAGAGGGCCCAAATAAATAAAATCATAATGAAAGAGTGGAAGTGACAATGAACACCACAGATACACAAATTTTTAAAGATAATACTCCAAGCAAGTATATGCCAGCAAATTGGACAATCTAGAAGAAATAGGTAAATTCCTAGAAGCCTACAACCGCCAAAGGCTAAATCAAAAAGAAACAGAAACTCTGAACAGACAAATTAATACAAGTGAAATCAAATCAGTAATCAACAAGCTCCCAACAAAAAAAGTCCTGAACCAGATGCCTTCATAGGTTAATGTTTTTTACAAAACATTCAAAAAGAATTAATACCTATTCTTCTCAAACTATTCCAGAAAGTTCAAGAAGAGAGGAGGCTCCCAAGCTCATTCCACAAATCCACCATTACTCTGATTTCAAAACCAGACAAAGACATTACCAAAAAGGTGGTGGGGAGAGGTGGGGAGAGAGAGGAAAACTACAGGCCGACATCCCAATGAACATGTATGCAAAAATTCTGAAACAAACCAAATTCAGCAATATATTAAAAAGATTATACACCACAATCAAGTGGGATTTATTCCTGAGATGCAAGGTTTGTTCAATATGTGCAAATAAATTAATGTGATACACCCCTTAAACAAAATGAAAAATAAAAATCATATGATTCAATGAATAGATGCAAAAAGAAGTGTGACAAAATCCAGTATCCATTTATGATAAAAACTCTCAGCAGAGTGTAAATTGAGGGTACATATGAGTATTTCAACATAATAAAGGCCATATATGACAAACCCACAGCTAACATCATACTCCATGGGGAAAATAGTGTTGTTTTTTTTTTTAAGATCAGAAATAAGACAAGAATGTCCATTTGCACCACTTTTATTCAACAGTCAGACAATATTGATTACTGGGGTTTTTCCAGTTTTCTTTAGTGTAAACTTAGATTATTTATTCAGCCATCAGGCAAGATAAAGAAATAAAAGGCACCCAAATTGGATAAAAGTAAAATAGTTGTTATTTGCAGATGACATAATACTGTATATAATAAACCCCAAAGATTCCACCCCAAAACTATTAGAACTGATAATTTAGTGAAGGAGCAGAGTATAAAATTAATATTCAGAAACCAGTTGCATTTTTATATACCAATGACCACCTATAAGAGAAATTAAGAAAAGAATTGCATTAAAAAAATACCTGGGAATAAACTTAACCAAGAAATAAAAGATCTATATTCAGAAAATTATAAGACATTGAAGAGAGAAATTTAAGAAGATACAAATAAATAGAAGCCTACACTGTGCTTATGGATAGAAGAATTAATAAATTTAAAATGTTCATACTACCCAAAGTAATCTATAGATTCAATGCAATTCTTATCAAAATGCCAATGGCATTTTTCACAGAACTACAATAAATAATCCTAAAATTTATATGAAAAGATAAGAGACCCCAAATAGCCACAGCAATCTTGAGAAAAATGAACAAAGTTGGAGGTATCATCCTACCTGATATCAAACTATACTGGAAGTCCATTGTAATCAAAACAGCATCGTATTTGCATAAAAAAACAGACATGTGGATCAATGAAACAGAATAGAAAGTCCCCAAATAAAGCCATTCCTATATGGTCATTTAATCTATCACAAAGGAAGCAAGAATATGCAGTGAAGTAAAGACAATCTTTTCAATAAATGGTGTTGGGAAAACTGAATGTCCAGAGACACATGCAAAAAAAAAAGAAAAAAGAAAAGAAAATGGACTACCTTATTCTATATACAAGAATAAACCCAAAAATGGATTAAAGACTTAAATATGAGACCTGAAATCATAAAACTCCTAGAAGAAAACATGGGCAGTAAACTTCCAGACATTATCCTTAGTAATATTTTCACTGACAAATCTCCTTGGGCAATAAAAACAAAAGAAAAAATAAACAAATGAGACTAAAAAGATTGTTCACAGCAAATGAAACCATCAAAACAGAAAGACACCCTAGTGAATTGGAGAAGATATCTACCAATGATATATCTGATAAGAGGTTAATCTCCAAAATTTATGAAATAACTCATGCAAGCCAACATCAAAATAAACAAACAATCCAATTAAAAATGGGCAAAGGACCTGAATAGACATTTCTCTAAAAAAGACATACAGATGGCCAATAGACATATTAGAAGAAAAAGAAACTACAATGAGATATCACTTTACACTTGTCAGAATAGCCATCATCAATAAAAAAAAACAAAACCAAACTAACAAGTGTTGGTAAAGATGTGGGGAAAAGGGAACCCTCATGCACTGTTGGTAGGATTGGAACTTGGTGCACCCACTGTGGAGTTTTCTCAAAAATTAAAAATGGAACTACCTTATTACCCAGCAATTTTACTTCTGAGTGTTTATTCAAAGAAATCCGAAACACTAATTTGAAAAGATATATGCACCCCTATGTTCACTGCAGCACTATTTACAGTAGCCAAAGTATGGAAGCAAACAAAATGCCCTTCGATAGATGATTGGATAAAGATGTGGTACATTTGTACAATGGACTATTACTCAGCCATAAAAAAGAATGAAATCTTGCCATTTGTGATAACATAAATGGACCTAGAGAGTATTATGCTAAGTCAAATAATCAGACAGAGAAAGACAAATACCATATGATCTGACTTACATGTGAAATCTAAAGAACAAAATAAAGAAACAAAACAGAAACAGACTCATAAATACAGAGAATAAACTGATGGTTACTAGATGGGAAAGAGGTTGGGGGGCTGGGCGAGAAAGGTGAAGGGATTAAGAAGTACAAATTGAGATACAAATGGTCATGGTGATGTAAAGTACAGTATGGGAAATATGTAAAAACTATATATAGTGTCAGGTGAGTACTAGACTTATTGGAGATATCACTTTCTGAGGTATACAAAGTGTTTAATCATTATGTGGTTTTGTAAACCTGAAATTAATATAATACTGTATGTGAACAGTAACTAAAAAATAAATTTTTAAAAATTAAAAATGTAGATTATTTTTTATAAATGGATATAGAAAAATATTCTTGATATATTGAGTGAGAAAAAAAGTTGCACAAAAATATTACAGAATGACCCAATATTTGTTTAAAATAAGTCTACATTTGTGTTTATACATCAGGGTTTATATGTAGAAAAAAAAATCTAAAAAAATATGTACAGCAAACTCTTAGTAGTAGCTAACTCCAATATTTAAAGATATAAGAGATTTGAGGGCCTGAAAAGCTTTCGTTTTTCTCTATTATTTGAATTTTTGTAATACAAATAGTATTTATTATATTCGTTTTGTATTTGTTTTTATAACAAAAGAAATAACTTTAATCATTGTAAAATGGTGAATGTCATAAGGGAGAGATCACTTCTCCCTGCTAAATAGTGGCTACCTTCAGAGAAGAGGTGCCATCTCTTCTGGATCAGGAAGCATGGCTTAGAAATAAAAATGCAACAGTGGGGAAGACAGCATTCCAAAGGCAGAAACAAGGGAAAGGGGGTGCATTCGGCCAAACTGAGAAGCATTGCCCCCTGTGAGCTCCATTGGAAGGTAAGGCAGTGTGGTGAGGGGTCCCGGGGGAAACAGTCAGGCAGGTGAGACCTAGAGTTCCAGGCCCAGGACGGCATGGTAGAATTTGTAAAGCCGTGAGAGATTTTTAGAGCTCAGGCGTGATATACCAGAGCCCTGAATTCAGAAGCAGGTGTGTGAACAAATGGATTCTAGGAATAAGAGCATAGAGCTCAGGAGTCCTCTCTGGCCGTCCATACCAGCAATACCAAGCTGGGGGCAGTGAAGCACCCACAGGGTCCAGAGGGGGGCCCAGTGCAGAGCCTGTAGGTGGAATGGACTCAGAACCCCAGGGTTCGGAGGCCACCAGTAGAGAGCATGAGGAAGCAGTGGGAGGCCTCAGTACCATGGGCCTTGGACTAGATAACTGTGTGCCATCTGTGGACACGGGGGCTAGAGCTGGAGTAAGTGGATGTGGGCCCGTTGTGTCCTCCTTAACCACCAGTTTCCTGGCACCGCATGGCAGGCAGTTCAGGTCATGTTTCAGAGAAGTACAAACATTAAGTAGAGATTTTAATCTCTTAAAAATATTCATGGCCTTTAGGTCAGACAAGACTACATTGTTTTTTGTTTGTTTGTTTGTTTTAATTCATCTTGTCCCATTTCTCTTTTCCTGGCAAATTCCCTCTTTCCCTCCCTCTTCCTGGAGCTCAGCAAAATTTAACCAAAAACAATTCCTCTCTTGTTGGAACCTGCCACCTGTGAGAGAAAATAAAATATACAGACCCATAGAGCACCCACGACATGTCTCCAACACAACTAGGGGGATATGAGGGCTTGTGTGACTTCTACTCTTGTTCTCTTTCTTCATCTCTCCTTCGTTTCTTGTACTGTGACAGCATTTGGAGGGAAAAGGAGAGAGGAGGGGACAGGCAGGAAGAAAGGGAAGGCAGCCCCTAGCCCCACCGGCCCATCTGTGAGCAGGCAGGTGCACGAGGATGCCGGGATCGATCCCCCACTGTGGCGATCACAGGGACTTTGGCAGGACAGGGCCTCACCTGTGTTTGCCCTGTGGATCCAGGAAAAGTGTCACTGGATCTGAGAAAAGTGTCACTGCAGCCGATTACCTTGGAAATGCTGCTTTTCAAGTTGTTCTGGAAGAAGTCTATGGCCAAAGGACTCCACCTGAAGCCAACAAGGGTCCTCCTGCCCTTCCTAACAGCCCCAGACATTATGTCACCAAACACGAATTGTTTGCACTGCCCATGGAGGCAGTGTAGGTGGTTTAGTGGGTACAGTATAACCTGTCACATAAAAATGCTGAAGGGGTAGAGAGGGGTCGTCCTAACTTTTACTTTTAGAAATTGAGTTATCTGGACACTTTGAACTGTATCATGCACAACCTCATTCTTCTCATTCTACAAAGGATAAACAATGCATGCTAAAAGGTAGGGTTTGGGACTGGACTTAGTGTCCTTGGAAAAGAGAACAAATGATCCTCTGAAGCTTATATTTCTTGGGAGAAGGTGACATTGAAATGATTTGTGAACTCTGGGCCCTTAGAAAGACTCAAAGGAGACATAATGTGTACATTTGGTTCCAACACTCATGTCAGTTACTTTAAGTAAAAATGTAATAGGCTTTATCCTGAACACTCTCACGTGACTTAAATTATGTTCCATAAAATCTCATTTTTAATGAATTAATATTTCAGTTCTCTTACCCCAACAATAATAGTAATAACGTGAAAAATTCACATTTGATTAAGGCCTTAAAATGTTCCAAGTACTTTCTTTTAATTTGAAGTAAAATAACTTGATATTGAAAGAAAAACTGTTGATTTCTTTTAAAAGAGAAAACTCTTTAATTTTTATTTCATTACTCATAAATAGAAATTTATGTTTTCTATCTGAGGGTTTCATTAAAGTAAGCTGTATTTTTTCTGTCCCTTTTTTTATTAGTGTCAGGTGCATAAAACAACCTAATGATTAGACATTTATACTCTTCACAAAGTCTACTACTCATCTGACATCATACAAGCTATTACAATATCGCTGACTATATTCCCTATGTTGTACTTTACACCCTGTTACTATATATATGTATAAAATTAAGGTTGACATGCAATATTATTTTATATTAGTTTTAGAAGTACAGTGCAGTGGGTAGGCACTTTATATAAACTAAGAACTCTGTAGAATTTGATTAAAGAATCTCTGCTCACTTCTCTGTGTTTTAAAGAAAAATATCAATACTATTTTAGGAGCATTAAAATAGTAAATAAAATTAGTTAAAAAAAAATACATAACCAACTCCTTCTTGTTCTAATTCCAAAAGTGGAAAAACACTCAAAGTAAATCTAACACTCTAAACAGAAAATGACTTAGAACCTACAAGAAAAACATTGTATTTTTTTCTACATGAAAATCAAAGTTTCATATTAAATAACAATACTATAATAAAGTTGACAAACTACAAAACTCAAACTATTTTTAATTTGTAATGAATATAATAGAGTTAATCTCCCTAATGTATAAAGAGGTCTTCAAGGTACTCAGAAAAAGAGGATGGTCCAACAGAGGATCTGATGATAGAAAATGATCGAGCATTCACAAATAGCTACAAATAGGAAGACAATTTTATTATAATAAAACTATCAAAGAAATATAAAGACAAATAAAAGCTATACATCTGAGCCTATCAGAATGGATTCATCAAGCATGCCCATTTTGGGGTAATAGGCACTTGTATGCATTTTTATTAGAATGATAAATTGGTAACTATTGACCTGACACACTTTGATGGGGCAAGTTCATTTCTGGAAAGATATATAATAAGACACTGTATTCACACTTAACATATGCAAACAAGACTGTAAGAGAAAGAGAGAGAGAGCCTTTAATTCCTCAGATTTTTCTAGCCCCCAGCTCCAGCCCCAGCCCCTTCACACAGCAGGCAATCTGGGGGCTTCAGAATCTCATCTCGAAAGGCTTCAATAGATGAGAGCATCTCACTGTGCTAGACGGGGTCCCAGTGCTAAAAGGCAAACGTGCTGTCCACCTTTTACACAACACATGGCCCCAACCCAGATGAAAGCCAGCTACTTAATGAGATCCTGTTCAAGAAAACGACCATCTGATCTGATGCAGGAGGGAAAAAGGGCAGTGCTGGACTAATTGGAGAAGCCATGTCTTTCCCCAGGATGTCACCAACCTCATTTTTCATGGTGATTTTGACTCCTCTCAAGGTTCAGTGTACCCATTGTCTTTCCTGACACTCCACATCACATGTGACCCCACTGAACAAGGTTGTTTATCATTATGGGAATTTTACATAAAAATTTGGAAATTACCCCTAGATCCATCAGTAGACATTTGGAAAACATTGTAAGATAGCCATTCAATGGAATATTCTACAGAAATTGATATGAAATTTAATACAATGAGAAACACAGGCAATTATATAACAGCAGCTATAATGTGACTAATTTATATGAAGTTTAATATGTTTTGAAAATAAGTGAATATGTGAAATTGAGCATATTTTTGTGTTTATGCTTGTATGCATATGCATAGAGCTATTTAGAAGAATTTTTACCAAAATGATAAATGTATTCTCTCTGTGTGGTGGGAGTTAGAATAAATTTAATTTTTGAACTGGGTTTAATGTTTTAGTTTTGTCTTTTATTTTCTTTGTTCATCTGAATTTAACAAGCATATATATTTTTTTCATCAGAAAATCAGAAAAAATAATAAAGCTCTCTATTTAAAACAAAGAAAGAAAGGTGAACTGATACTAATACCAATTAAAGGATCTTCAAGAGTAGCTTTCCAAGGCTTGTCTGCTAGAGGCTGAGGTACCATATCTGCTAACAACCATGGAAATTCCTGCAAATGACCGAGACATACCAAAGAAAAACTCTGTATTTTTCTATTTTTTTATTTATTTACTTTTTTCTCCAAGAAGCTCTGGCATTGAGTATAATTTATTTAATTCTCTTCTTAATTCTCTGCAAAAAAAAATTGATAATCTTACATATTTGACTTCAATAAATATATATTAATTGCCAAGTGCACTGCTAAGTACTGAAGGTACAGAGATGAGCAAAATGTGCTCCCCTGAAATCCTCAAGAAACTTTTTGGGGAGATAAACAAATAATATCATTGATAATAATCTAAAGCAAGGCATCCAAACTTTTGGCTTCCCTGGGCCACATTGGAAGAATTGTCTGGGGCCACACAGAAAATACGCTAACACTAACGATAGCTGATAAGCTTAAAAAAAAAAAGGCCTGTGCATAATTTTCGTAGTGTTTTAAGAAAGCTTACAAATTTGTGTTGGGCCGCATTCAAAGCCATCCTGGGTTGCATGCAGCCTGCGAGACAGTTTGGAGGGAGGAGCAATTACTGTTTCCTGAAAGACTGAGGTAAGGCCTTGCAGTCTTCAAAGAACAGGGGTGAGATCGATAAAGCAGAAAGAGAAGCATTCCAGGCAAAGGACAGTGCATGGGTCAGGGCAGGATGCAAGGTTTACATTTTATATTTAATGAACAGAACAGAGATCATAAAGATGGGGAAGCAAGCAGACTGGGGACCCGAAGCCTAAAGTGGGTTTGGATTTTATGAAGCATATAAAGGTCTGTGACAGGAGGCTGGCATAACCAGGTTTGTTCAGCTTGAGAGAAGGACGGAAAGTCCTATTAGTGGGATCACTCTGGCCTGCAGAACTGTAGCCATGTCTTCCTGTCTATTCTCCAGCACCTCAAGCTTTCAGATTATAAGTGGTTGGTAAACACATATTGGTTGAATGTCAGTGAATGACCTAGATTCATGGAAGTTTCCACTGAGTTGAAAATACTGGTGAAAGTGAGAAAACAGTCTAAACAATAGAGCTAATGTCCCCAAAGCAGTAGGCACATCTCCCAGGGCTGTTCGCAGCCTCTGATTCCACTCAGCAGTCCTTGCTGTTGCAGCTGAGGACACAATAGAATCCAAGCAAGCCCATTCTGCTCCCTCCCTGCGCGCTCTTCTGCATCACCTTCCTCATTGCAGGCCTGCTATCTTCTAAGTTCCTTTATAAAGAAAATCAAATTCTTAAGTGTCTGTCACCACTGTTTCTTGCAGTGAGAAATGAAAGGTGTGGCTTCTTTGAAAGAAAAATGACAAGACAGAGTATTGAGTAAACTCCAAGGTGTTGGCATGTGGGAGAGGAATTTACTCCCTGAGATGGACGAGAAACCCTGTCTGCCTTTCCAACTCTTTTTTTAATAAGTTTTAATCGCTGTTTATGCTTTCAGGATGTGGGGCTTGGCATTAAAACCAGTCCCCTTGCAGTCCAGTTTTGAGGGGGAGGGGGGGCACTGGGCATCCATGAGTAAACACCGCAACAATGGAATTCCACCCCACGCTCAGCGAGGCTTTCATCTGTTTGCTGGAGTGACAGGTAGGGCTGGCTTCCTTGCCGGGAGTGGAAGCACAGCTGTGAAGCGAAGGCTCTGGGCTTGTTTGTAGAACTTACCGAGGAAACTGATACCCTCTGAGAGTGCCCCTTCATTCCAATGTCACTTCAGATAGGGTGGGTAAAAGGATTACTCTGGTGTCGCTAACCCCCACCCATTGTCTGCACAAGCCAATGTTGAATGGGGTAACTTAACCCCCAAAGAGATAACCAACTGCTGTGTGTGTACTCACATTTACAACTGGCAATTCCCATGACGTGGTGAAGTTGTTTTCCAGAGCCTTTGACTTCATTAACACATTGGTAGCAGAATCTGAGATGGTTCTGGACCAACGAGGAGAGATTGTGGAAGAACAAGTCCAGGGTCCTGCCCCCAGTGCTCTTGTGCCAAACCAGGTCGAGCAGGAAAGCCAGTCTGGAGAGGTCGTGTTTAGACAATGTTCACATCTCTCAGATTTCTTTTTTTAAGTTGTGAACTTTACTTAAAAATCTCAATATAATTTCTTTACAGAAAACTCTTAGAAGAGAGAAAAGGAATTTTGAGGCTGTGCTATATTTTGTGGCTTCTGTTTTTATGGGACAGGCTGAAAAGACCAACATCTGACCCATGTCCTTGCTCTGTGTATGATGCTGCGAACCTTGGGCACCCAGCCCCCAACCCCCAGCTAGCCCAAAAGCTCAAAAGAATAAATCTCTCCTACTCCTAACCTAGACATTCTTAGGCTGATTTCAGACCAGATTTCCCTTTATTGATAGAAATCTCATTCATTATGTTTCTGATATAGGGATATAAAAGATTGTAAAAGTTATTCATAATCTCACCAAATCACCCTTGTTGATCATTTAACTTTTTTCTCAAGAATATATCATATACACATGGCTTGAGTGAAAAAGAATTCAAACATCTCAGAAAGGTAAAAATAATTTTAAACCAAAATCAACCTTTACCCCAATGGTAACTGCTATTTACATTGCCTTGGATTGCATTCCAAACCAGAAAAGGAAATGCATATAGCAGCAAAATATACATAGCCCTTTACATGATTTATACCGAGAAAGAGAGAGAGACAGAGAGACAGAGAGACAGAGAGAGAGAGAGAGACAGAGAGAGCTTAACAGCCACACTATTTTACATCTTCCCCTTTTCACTTAATTATATATCTGGGGGAGTTTTTTGCATCTGTTGCATATGGATTACCTCATTCTATGGCTGCATCATAAGTGATCTGTCCAGTCTTCCAAGAGATGCTTGAAAGAAATACATGAGCTGTGGGCAATGGGTATAGCCCCTCCATGCCTCAGTTGCCTCACTCACAATGTGAGAATGACAATAGTAAATTAGTGGATACATGGAAAGCACTTAAAAGGGTATCAGACACATAGTAAGTTATTATTATTAGCTATTAGTATCAGTGTGATTTCCCATCAGAAACTCTTTAGATAAATATCAGCCATTATTGTCAGAGTGCACTCCAATTAGAGGTATTTTAGGCAAATTTAAATGACGTCACTCCTAAAATTAGACCAGCACGACAGCCTGTATTATATTTTTGAGTCAAACCCTTCAGAAAACCTAGGAAAACTGCAGTGTCTATATCACATTGTAGTGATGGAATTATGTTTTCTAAAAAACAAGAAAATTCCTCACATAAAGCCACAGTTTGAGTTCTGCTTTGTGAAACAGCAGACAACATTATCACAGAAGTTACAGAGGAGAAATAGAGAAGAAGACCATGGCCAATTGACAGTGCAGGGAAAATCATGGTAGGCAGAATGTAATTATCTGAACTGGAACTCCATCAGGGTGTCTATTTGCCCAAGAAAAAGAAATTAGATCAGATGTTTAGGGGAAAGGATTTAGTTTTGGCCAACATTGCCCAAGATAATCTTTCCATCAGCAATAAGATCATTATATTCAGACATTAAGGAGAACCATAGACATTGGGGGCTTAAAGGAACAAACCCTAAGAGATTGGTTAGTTCAGTCCCTCATCCTACAAATGAGAGATTAAGTGACTTTTCCACATAGCAAAGCCAGTTAGCAGAACAGCCAGGGTTACCTGAAAAGTCTCTTATCACTCAAACCAGTGTCTATTCCATAACATTGTTGGCTTATTTGTATAGACCCCTAGGATATCCATTAGTATGAAAACATAGGGCAAGACGTATGTGCATGGGGAATAGTTAAAAGTTTTTAAATTAGCTCCTATAGGTGATGTCATAGAAATATTTGAGAGATTGGGACGTTTTTGTTATTCTTGGAGGAAAGTAGTTTAATTGCTTTACATCCTAGGGCTCCTCCCCTGAGGAGGAGGCTAAATGATGGGGTTCTAGGGCTCCATCCCTCCTTGTCTTCCACTTTGACCTCAGTAATATTGCTTCTGCAACATTTTACATAAAATATAATGACATAATGCTGCACTGCAGAAACAAAAAATTTTAATGCCATTGTTTTTGGCACAAGAGCCCAATGCTATGTAATTTTTAAAATTTCATTTGGGGAAAACTTGGGGTGTTCGCATGATCTAAAGAAATACAACAGATGTCTAAGTCGAGCTTTGATAGAGTGGCTGTGGCTTTTCCCCTGCACCATATTTTCCATTACTTTAATGAGCCAGAATTTCTAAAAAGCCATGAATTGGGCACCCACATAATTTATTTGAAGCCAGCCAACAAGGGGAAGGAAGCCAAAAGTTGACAAGCTTTTCATGTGAATGTGCAGATATTATTCCTGTGGTGTCATTGGCACAACCACCCTTAGAAGGACACATTCTTTGAGGTGGTAGTGGTGGTGGTAATAGTTTCTCACAGTTTAAAAAAGGAGAAGATAGAAACTTTCTGGAAATCCTTTTCATAACAACATGACTATACATGTACTATACTATAAGATGGTACTATACTCATAAAAATAATACAGATGGGAAATTTTATGGTATGTGTTTCTTACTATCAGAAATATTTTTAAAAGAGAGAAGTGTGCCCTCCTTCGGCCCTTCCCCCTTCTTTTGGCTGGGATGCAGTTGTGATGGCTGAAGCTCCAACAGCCATCTTATACCATGCAGGGGGTGCTACATGCTAAAGATGGTGGAGCAACAAAATACTGTGTAAAGAGACCGAGTCCTTGACATTGACAGCACCAAGCCAACCCTGCATGGGCTACTTCTGGGTTTCTTTTATGTAAGAGAGAAATACATTTCTATTGTATCTCATTTTTAAAGATTGCCAAAAGACATATTTACTTCACAAGCATCAAACATATCAAGAGACTAAGGTTGTAATACTCCCAGATCTTTTTATCTTATTAATTTTACTCAAATGTTCTAACAGGGCAATAATAAAGAGTAGTACTTCTCCAAGTGTGGCCCTCAGACCAACAGGACTGGCATCATCTAGATATTAGGAGCCTTAAAAATGTCCCAAATCTACTGACTTGGATATACTAGGCGCTGGGGCTGGTAATCTACATTTTAGCCATCCACCCAGGGAACTTTGGTGCATGGGAAGGTAAGTCAACTGTTCGTGTAGATCAGTGGTTATCAACCTTCCTGATGCCACGACCCTGTGATACAGTTCCTCATGGTGTGGTGACCCCCATAAAATTATTTTCATTGCTACTTCCTAACTGCAATGTTGCTACTGTTTGAATCGTCATGTAAATATCTGATATGTGTTTTCCGATGGTCTTAGGCAACCCCTGTGAAAGGGTTGTTCGACCCCCAAAGGGGTCACAACCACAGGTTGAGTACCGCTGAGTCATAGAGGTACCACAAAGAAGTCCCACTTGTACAGTATTAGGACTAAGAGCTGAGGCTCTGCAATCAAGAGTCCTGAGTTTGAATCCTTCCCCCAGCACTTAATAGCTTTGTAGCACTAAAAAACTGACTTGACCTCTTTAAGACTCAATTTTCCCAATTGTAAGATTGGAGAAGATTAACATTGCCTATATCCTAAATTTATTAAGATTTTATAGAATAATTTGTGTTAAGCTTTTAATTCGCACATGTTTGCTATTAAATGCAAAATCAATAATTATATCATGTTGGTGTTTCAAGCTATACGAAGGAAGCCTCATGGTTTGACACAAAACAAGCATGATAAACAGAGAGAACAATAGAAGAATGTTGAAGAATTTTTTTGAAGAAAAGGAATTAATAGAACTGAAATGGTGCTGATCACTTGCCAAGAAAAAAAATAACAAATTAAGGAAACAACAACAAAATTAATAATACTATAATAAATAACATCTGTTAAATGCTTACCATGTGCCAGACACTGTCCTAACCACTTTGCATGTTGAACTTACTAAATCCTTTTAATGATTTCAGAGGCCTAAGGAAATTGGCACAGAGAGGTTGAGAAATAAACCCAAGGTCACACAGAGGTAAAGATAGATCCCATCGCAAGAATTTGGTTCTAAAGCCTGTGTTCTTAAACTTGGTTCCTACATTCCCGGGTATATTACTGCTTCTATTCATTAGCATCATACATGGAATGAAGGCTCTAACTCAGGTTAGAATGAGGGAAAAGTTCAGTTCATAGTTTTCTATTGAGCCCTTACAATTTGTGAATGTCTTAGTTAGGGGCCTCATGGAAGCATCACTGAGGCAAGTGTTTAACTGTGGTTTATTTGGGGGTGCAAGAAACACTTACAGGGAAAGAGGAGGTAATACAAGGAAGGAAAAACTGAGCCGTTCAGCTGGGGATCAAGAGCAGCAAGTGGCTCAGTCCCGCTGGGGCAACTCTAAAAATCTCGCTTTCAGAATTATCCCACTCAAAACGGAGAGAGAGAGAGCTGGGACATTTATATGCTCACTCCTGGGAGACTGAACGAAGGCTGCTCCTGAGTGGTGTTGATTCCCTACCACTTCTGGCTTCTTGCTGTACTGCTCAAAAAGGAAAGGGGCCATCCAGATTCCAAAAATAAAGCTCTAAGCTAATTTTGCTTCTTTGTAAAGTAACATTATTAGGGTCTGTAGCTTTCACTCTTTTTGTTTTAGAATTATTTTCTTTTTATTATTGTAATAAGGGAATGCTTATTGTTTTAAACCACTAAGGGTTAGGATGTTTTATTTTTGTTGTTGTTAAACATATTGGGGTGACATTGATCAGCAAAGACTACATAAGTTTCAGGAAGTTTTCACTCTTGATTATGCCTCAGAATCCTCAAGGCTCCTTAAAACCCAGACTGCTGGCCCCATCCCCAGGGATTTGGAATGAATAAGTTTGGGTGTGGCCTGATAATTATCATTTCTAATAAATTTCAGGAAGTGCTAATGCTGCTGGTCTGCACCACTCTGTGAGCACATCTGGTCTCTCAGGAGGGCTTGCCACAGGCTCCTAAAGAAGTCACTATACAAGTTGTGTGTGTCCATGTGGATGTGTGTGTAACTGGAATATTTGAAAAAAAATCACTGAGAGGCACACTTTGATTCTGGAACTTCAAACTAAATAATAGAAATGAACATTTTGCTTAGCGGATAGTCCCTCCCTCTCAAGTATCTAACTTGATCACGCACACAGTGGTGGTTAGGGAGACCCCTCTTTTTCTGTGAACCCAAGAAATGCAGGAATTTCCAGCACTCTAATAGATATCACTTACAGAACCTGAAATCACACAATGTCTAAGTAAAAAATTATGTTTGCATTTTGAAACTATATCCGTGTTTGTCTTTTAACAGAGAAATTGTAGACTGCTCGTTCACTCAGAGTCATCAAGAACTCATTCCTCTGTTAGGTGATCCTGAATGCTCCATGTTTCTGAGAAACGAGCCCCTCCAGCCACAGTTTACGCAGACTCTGTGCTAAGATTACAGTGGACTCACACAGGATAATAATCTATATTTTGATGAAACTGGAAAATTATCCAAAAACCATCTTATGGTTTGCTGAAAACTATGCAGAGAAATCATCTTCAATTACAAATTTGAGAATCAACGCCATATCACTTTACTAATCCAAAAAAGCAACTCGAGTTTTAGTAACTTAAGAAGGCTCTGAGTGATGCTCCTGTGAGTTTCTCTTCCTGGCACAGGGATGCAGCTTGAATAATGACAAATCTCTCCTACGATTCTGCTGTCTGACTCTGGATATTGGCCAAAGGCCCAGAATTAAGAACCTGTCATTACTAAATAAAACATCACAATACAAAGCATTTTATTACAGCAAATGAACATTTTGAAACAACTGCTCAGATTTAAAAACAATTAGAAGACTTCTATTGTTTCTATATTATTTTTCTCCATTAGTATTAGAAATTAAATTTCACCAGTTATCAGTTATTAAAGATCTACTACCAGCAATAAATATACAAAGAAAGTACAGAAATCTTTCATCTCAATCCTTGGATTTTCTTGTAGGTGTACTCGAAGGCCACTTAAGATCAGTTTACAATTAAGAGCACTGAATGATGACCTTCTTTTTAGACTGGCTTAGTTTAGCAATTATGATAAGTCTTATGATTTCATTTTGCATTGTTATTAGAAACATTATAGCACATTATCCTTATGCCCTGAAGATTAATGATTGCTAACCTGAACAAAACTACATTATTCTTAACTAAATCTGTGCTGATTTGTAATCACTGAATCCTCATTTTAGAAGGTAGAAATAGTATAGTGGTTTTCTAATTTGAATATTTTGATTATTGTTTTTTAAAGCCAAATGTAAGACTTTTTCAAATGAAAGTTTTTGATCTATATTAAACCATTGATATAACTTTATAAAACTACTCATATAGGTAAGAGATTTGTTTTTTGTCAAATAAACTCCACACTCTTATGTATTATTTGGTATCTGATTTTTCTAAGCTGCTCCTCAAAATTAAAAACATGCTTTTTCTGAGAGTAGTTGATTGCCCCAATGCCTTGGTTATTTTAGAGAGAAATAGATTTTGTTTCAAAACAATAAATCTATGTAGCTATGTAAACAAAAGAAACTCAAAGCCAACCTATCCACTGAAGCAAACAGATTAAACTAATAATGTGATTCAATAAAAAATATTGTTTACTCTAAATAACATGGCCCACATAAAGTTATCCCATATGAGTGTTTATTTAGAGGTCCTTCAGTGCTAATTTTCTATCACTGTCAGAAATCTTCATGACAATGGACTGATTCTGTTTAAAAAGATATTTGCTATGTGTCAAGTTACCCCAAGACTACCTGAAACAGAGTGAAATCTAAGCATAAAAGAACAAGAAAATCCTTCTTAGATAAAAATTTTGCAATTGACATTCATGCTTTCATGGTGGTTTCTTAAGAAATACATTTGCTTCCTTAATTCTTCTTGTATGAATATCACCAAGGGAATTCCTAGACACTTAACTACCTGTCTTTTGAAAGCAATCTGCTTTAAAAACCTTAAAGAACACTGTGATGTTCAGAATCCTCTCACCACCCACTGTGGGAGAAAAAAGTAAATAGCTATATGAGAAAAATTAGAACTAGAACCTACTTCTGATCTAAAATCACAGAGCAAATCAGAAGTACTCACTAGGAGCTTTCAAAATATGATTATCTTTTGAAGTTGAACATACATGTACACTTACCATGGAATTTATAAATCCCATTCCTGAGTATTTTCCCTAGTGAAATGAAAACTCATATTCACACAAAAACTTATAAGCCAATGTTTCAACAGCTTTATTCATAATTGCCAAAAACTGGAAATGACACCAACATTCTTCAAAAGATGAATGAATAAAAAACTGTGTCCATCTGTACCATAGAATGCTAGTCAGCAATAAAAGAAAACAAACTACTGATATATGCAGCCACAGGTTCAACAAAAAGTAACTTATGCTGAGTGAAAGAAGCCAGACTTAGCAGACTATATATTATATATTTCCATTTATTTTTCCATTTTCCATTTTGGAAAAAGTTAAGGTAAGAGGACAGGATATTTCAGTGGTTGTCAGGAGATGAAGTGGAGGAAAGTTTTTACTACAAAGTGAGGTGCATGGGAATTTTAGAAAGTGGTGGAATGATTCTACGTGTTAATTTTGGTAATGGTTATATAACCATACATTTGTCAAAACTCACAAAACTATATACTAGACGAGTGGATATTACTATATGTAAATTATACTTCCATGTTTAAGATTTTATTTTTAGAGCAGTTTTAGGTTCACAGGAAAATTGAGAGAAGGCACAGAGATTTCCCGTATGTTTCTTGCCCCCACACATACATAGCCTCCTTCACCACCAACCTCCCCATTTGCAACATTCCCCGCCACAGGGGTACATTTGCTACAATTAATGAACTTGCATGGACTTACATTGACTTAGCATTGTCACTCAAAGTCCACAGTTTACGCTAGGGTTCACTCTTGGTGTTGCACATTCTCTGGGTTTAAATAAATATATAATGACATGTATCCACCACTAGATGTTCATCAGAATGGGACATATTGTTCCTCTCTAATATGTCCAAACATATGTCCAGCTTTTCTCATGACTTTCAATAGGAGGGAAGTGACACTTCCCCAAAACTCAGGGTCACTTGAGACCTCCTTTCTCTTATGTGAGTTAATTTAGGACCCTGCCCCCAGTCTTGTTAGACCTGCAAACCCTGAGTTATTTTCATTCACACTGCTGTTCAGCTGAAACCCCGTCTTGAACTTGCCCTCCTGAACATGGCACCTCCTTTTGAGACTCTGTGCTGATCCTCATTAACTATCATTTTGTCACATTCTGTTTTATTAAACATGTTGAAACTTTTGTCCAGCTTCCCCAACAGCTACTGGCAAACTTGAACCAGATTACTGACCTTGATAATAAAAATATTAATTCATCAAATAAAGTGATGGTGAGATGCCATTTTCTGTGCACAATAGTAAAAAAAAATAATTTATATTATCAGAGAAGATACAGATAATGTGTATCCCTTATACTTTTGTAGGATTATAAACACATAAAGATTTTTGAAAAGTAATTTAGTTGTAGCTACCAAAAGTTAAGCCTTTTGCTCCAGCCACTTTATTTCTAGTAATTTGTCCTAGAAAACTGTTTATATACATGCAAAATTATATATACAAGGATGTTCATTGCCATAGTCTTTAAAATAGCATGTAATAGGAATAGTTAAAGGAGTTGTTATTGTTTACACATTCATAATAAATACTAATAATATATACTTGGATAGAACTTACTATGTGCCAGAAATTTTCTAAGGCTTGCATTGTTTTATCTCAAGTTGGTACTGTCATTATTTCTATTTCAGAAATGAGGCACCTGAGAGGTTAAATTACTAGTTCAAGGTCACATGACTAGTCTGTAGAAGACCTGGGATTCAAAGTCAGGCACCAAAGTACATACTTTTGAATTCCAAGATGGCAGAGTAGGTAAATGCTGTGCTTGCTTCATCCTGTGAACACAATCACATTACAAGTTAATTATAGAACAATCAATCTGAAGAACTATCTGAACTCTAGCTGAACAGAAGTTTTATAACTAAGGCTATATAAAGAAGAAGACTGGTAAGAGGGGCAGAGAGGAAAACAGGTTGACTCCAAACCTCTCAGTGATGGTAGAAAATCAAGAGGAATATCTCTGCCACAGAAATTCCCAACAAAGGAGCAAGGAACCCCAACTCCACACCAGACTACCCAGCCTGGAGTACCAGTGCTGGGAAGAAGAGCCCCCATAATCTCTGGCTATGAAAAACAGCGAGGATTCTGACAACTCAGGTCAGACAGAAGGCTACAGAAAACCCAGATGTCCACACATAGATTTACTTGCCCACAGGCACTCACCCTGGGCTCCAGTGAAAAGACAGTGACTCGAGGGGCATCAGAGACATACAGGGAGAGACTGAGTTGTATGGCTTTGGGGTGCGGACTGAAGGGGCCATTACCCCTGTATGAGGTCATCCCTCTGGCCAGAAGGTGGACATCATTTTTCCTGTGTTGAGTCCTCCCCCCATGCCCATGGCAAAATCTGAACTTGAATTGGTCTGGTGAACTCTGCTCACTCCATCCTGCCATCTCACTGAGACCTCACCACACTCAATCCCATACTGCAGGAGGCTCTATCAGTGGCTGAACCTTATGAGAGCCAGCATCTGACAGCAGGATTAGAAGTGTTGTGGCTTTTTTTGGAGTTACCCCAGAACCAGTACTGGAGACAGCTTTCCTTGATTCGCAGCATGGCCTCTCCCATGCACCTACAGGTCTAGAATAAGCAGCAACAAATTGTAGAACACTTTGTAGTTCCTACCAGATAACCCCCAGCCAGTCATAGGCAATGGCTGTCCTGGACCTGCACCAGAGTGCCTCTTAAGAGGCTCCAGAACCAACATACTTGGAGGTTGGCTTCAGACCACAGCAAATCACCACCTAATTAGCTGCACAAAGGCACACCCAAAGGGCAGCTTCAATAGGCACCAGATCCCATTGAGGCAAATCCACTCCACAGGGTAAATCCCCTGCACAGTAGCCCATAAGCTGTGAGTGTGGCCAAACCCCACAACCAGTCATCCTCAGTGTTAATCTCAGCCACTGATGTGCCAATAGCAATCAAGGCTCAACTATAACAGGTAGGCACACACAACCCACAAAAGAGACACTTGGGGAGCACCCAGTGCAGGTAACTGGAAAGACTGTGCCACAGGTCCCCAAAGGGAACCTATTAATAAAGGCCACCTGGCAAGACTAGACAGCAAAGCAGATCTACCTAATACAAAGAACAAACACAAAAAGGCAGCCAAAATGAGGAAACCAAGAAATATATCTCAAATTAAAAAACAAGAAAAAACTCCAAAAAAAAGAATAAAACAAAATGGAGGCAAGCAATCTACCAGGGACAGAGTTCAAAACAATGATTATAAACATGCTCAAGGATCTTAAGGAGAACTTCAACAAAGAGATAGCAAGCATAAAAAAGGACATAGAAACTATAAAAAAGAACCAGTCAGGAAGGAAGAACACAATAACTGAAATAAAGAATACACCAGCAGACTAGATGAAATAGTATGAAATTGACAATTTGGAAGACAAGGTCACAGAAAACACCCAATTAGAAGAGCAAAAAGAAAAAAGAACACAAAAAAATAAAGGTAGTTAATGAGATAGCATCAAGCAACAACAATCACATCATAGGGGCACCCAAAGGAGAAGAGAGAAAGCAAGGGATTGAGAACATATTTGAAAAAAATAATGACTGAAAACTTTCCTAACCTGGTGAAAGAAATAGATATGTAAGCCAAGGAAGTGCACAGTCTCAAACAAGACGAACCCAAATAGGCCCATGCCAAGACACATCATAATTGAAATAGCAAGTGTTAAAGACAAAAAGAGAATCCTAAAAGCAATAAGAGAAAAGTAGCTAGTCACCTTCAAAGGAGTTTCCATTAGAATGTCAGCTGATTTATTAACAGAAACTTTGCAGGCCAGAAGGGATTGGCAGAAAATATCCAAAGTGATGAAATGCAAGGACCTACAACCAAGATTACTCTACCCAGCAAAGCTATCATTTAAAATCAAAGGACAGATAAAGTGCTTCCCAAACAAGAAAAAGTTAAGGAAGTTTATCACCACCAAACCATTATTACAAGGAATGTTAGAGGAACTTCTTTAAGACCAAAATAAATATCTATATAATTCCATATCTATCAACAATTACTTTAAATGTAAATAGATTAAATGCTCTGATCAAAAACATAAGACTGCTGAATGGATAAGAAAACAAGACCCTCACATATGCTGCCTAGAAGAGACTCCCTTCAGATTGAAAGACTCACACAGACTGAAAGTAAAGACATGGAAAAAGTTATTTCATGAATATGAAAACAGAACAAAACAAAACAAAAGCTGGGGTAGCAATACTTACACCAGACAAAATAGACTTTAAAAACAAATGCTACAACAAGAGACAAAAAAAGGACCCAATAATCCCACTTCTGGATATTTTTCTGAAGAAACTCAAAATGCTATTTCAACAGTGCATGTGCATCTATATGTCCTTTGTAGCATTATTTACAATAACCAAGATGTGTAGACAGCCCGAGTGTCCTTCAATAAATGGATAGATAAAGGGGTGGTGGTACATATATACAATTGAATACTGCTCAACTACAGAAGGGAATGGATCAATCTGGATGGTATTGTGCTGAGTGGAGTATGTCAAACAGAGAAAGGCAGATTCAGTGTGATTTTGCTTATATGTAGAATCTAAAGGACAAAATTAACAAAAACAGAAACAAACTCATAGTTACAGAAAACATTTTGCTAAAGGTCTTCACTTGTGGCATTGGGTTAAGCCTGGAGTATGAGGATTAATTCTATGAATCAATCATTTTTTATCTAAATAAATTTAATGGAGTATATTTATATATGGCAAAATTGACCAATCTTAATTGTACATTTTTCTGAGTACTGAGAAATGTATACAAGGGCTGCCTGAAAAATATCCTCCATGTGATATGGAAAATAGAGGTATTTATAGCTGGGTTAGTTCTGGACATCCTTCGTATGTTGTGTAACCACCACCAAAATTGTAATACGTTCTCATCACCTTATAATGATCCCTATGACCTTTGCAATCAGTCCCTTTTTCATCCTCAACTCCAAGTGATATACACAGTGGTGCTCTCTTTTTGCCATTTCAAGATTTTCTTAAATATTGAATCATATGACACATAGTCACCTGTGTCTGCTCTGTCTCAGTTATTTAACTTAACACATTGTTTTTAATATGCACCTATGTTGTTGCTTGTATCAGTAGTTTATGCTTTTATATTGCTGAGTAGCATTCTATTTTAAGAATTTACCAACAAGTGTTGAAAAACTAGATATTTACATGCAAAACAATAAAATTAGTTCCTTATTTTACACAAAAATCAACTCAAAATCAATTAAAGACTTAAACATAAAACCTGAAATTGTAAAACTCCCAGAAGAAAACATAAGGGAAAAGCTTCTTGACACTGGCCTTGTCAATGACTTCTATAATATGACATCCAAAGCACAGGCAACGAAATAAAAACTGAACAAGTAGGACTACATCAAACTACAAAATGGGCAAAGGAACTGAGCAGACATTTCTCCAAAGAACTACAAATGCCCACAGGTATACAAAAAGGTGCTAACATCACTAAACATCAGAGAAATTTAAATAAAAAAACACAATGAGATATCATCTCACACGTTAGTATGGCTATTATCAAAAAAAAAAAAAAAGATGGCAAGTATTGGTGGGGATTTGGGGAAACTGTAACCCTGGTGCACTGTTGGTGGAAATACAAAATGCAGTTGCTATGAGAAACAGTATAAATGCTCCTCGAAAAATTAAAAATAGAATCACCATATGATACAGCAATTACACTTCTGTTTATATACCCAAAAGAATTACAATCAATATCTCAGAAATATCTACATTCTTATACTCATTGCAGCATTATTTGCAATAGCCAAGATATGGAAACAACCTACTGTATTTTGCCACATATAATGAGCTCCCATGTATAATGTGGACCCATGTTTTTGGCCCAAACTTTCAGGAAAAAAAATCTTTCATTTTAATTTTTTTATTCAAATGTTCATTTGTTTATATTTAGGTACTTTTTTTGTATTATAAAGGAATTTGAGCATTTACTTTTTAACATATAATGGTACAAGAAAATTTATGTAAGAAATAATTACAAAGCATAAGAATAGATACAAGGTACAAAATTTTTATATATAAGATTTTTTATATAAAAAAAGATTATTGTATTCCAGAGTATAATTTTTCATACAAATATCATTATTGATTTCTGAAGCTACAATTTTAACTCATATGCTTAAATTAAAAAATTAAAAACCTTTATAGTCACCCCAATAAGTCTAACAATAAAAATGAATTAAAAAAAAAAAAAAAAAAAAAAAAAAAAAAAAAAAAAAAAAAAAAAAAAAAAAAAAAAAAAAAAAAAAAAAAAAAAAAAAAAAAAAAAAAAAAAAAAAAAAAAAAAAAAAAAAAAGAAGTAGAAACTCAGTTACAAGGATATAAAGTACTGCATGGGGCATAAAGTCACGAATATTTGTATTGTAATAACTATGTATGCTGTCAGATGGGTACCAGATTTACTTAGGTGATGACTTTGTAAGTTATATAAATGACTCCTTTCTATCTGAAGCTAATATGATATGTCAAATGTAATTGAAAAATAAAAACAAA